>PISX010018044.1:0-41717 GCA_004024625.1 Mellivora capensis | reverse complement strand
AGGGACGCCTGCGTGGCTCAGTTGGTTAAGCAGCTGCCTTCCGCTCAGGTCATGATCCCAGCGTCCTGGGATCGAGTCCCACATCTGGCCCCATGCTCGCCAGGGAGCCTGCTTCTCCCTCTGCCTCTGCCTGCCACTCTGTCTGCCTGTGCTCGCGCTCTCTCTCTCCCTCTCTCTCTGACAAATAAATAAAATCTTAAAAAAGAAGTAGAACTGGAGGACAATTTTCTGTCAATAACTCCTCACTAATCATGACATGTTGCCCAATTTTATTCTTTTTTTTTTTTTAAGATTTTATTTATTTGACAGAGAGAACACAAGCATGGGGAGAGACAAGCAGAGGGAGCAGCAGGCTTCCTACTGAGTGGGGATCCCGATATGGGGCTCAGTCCCAGGACCCTGGGATCATGACCAGAGCTGAAGGCAGAGGCTTAACCAACTGAGCCACCTAGGTGCCCCAGCCCATTTTTATGCTTTTTTGAGATGATAATGAATGCGGGGAAGGGTGACTGGATGAGAGGCCTTGTCAAAGTATGCTTACTTTTCCCGGTATATCCACTGTATTTCTGGTGCTCTACACGCATGTGTTTCCTTTCTATAAGTGAAAGCAAAATGTTTCTTTTTATTCCAAACAAACAAAAATATTAACTTTTAGTTTTACTTTATTTTTTTAGAGAAAAAGGGTAGGAATAGGGGAGTGTGGTGTGCAGAGCAAAGGCAGAGAGGTGGGAGAGAGAGACTCTTAAGCAGGCTCCGTGCTGGAAGAGGCAGTGCTCGTTCCTACAACTCTGAGATTGACCTGAGTGGAAATCAAGAGTCCGACACTCTGGGAGCCCCTTGTTAGTTTTACTTTAGGTTAACATTACCTGTTTTTCGTAGAAGTTTTTTTGTTTTCCTTACATTTGTGTATTCCTCTCCGTCATACTCTCTGGTTACTTAAGTGTAAGAAATAATCATGAAAAGTTAAAGTAATCACAAAGCATTAGGTTTCATTCATTTTTTTCTTTTCATTTGTTCGTCCAACACAGCAGATTGACTCTCCAGTTGGATGGCTGGTTAGATAGGCTATCTCAGTGACCTTGAAAGCACTGTCCTTGTTCCCCCTGTTTTGTGTGTATGTGTGTGTGTGTGAGAGAGAGAGAGAGAGAGAGAGAATTTTTGATCCATGAAAGCAAGACTGCCTCTATTCTTATGGTGCCCAGAATTATTAATCCTTTATGATGCTGGGTAATTTTACACTCTAAAACACAAAACCAAAGCTCCTTTTTCCTAGTCTTTCCCCCCCTCCATTCTAGGGCAGTGTCTATAAGTTTTTTGTGGTTTGTTTTTTTTTTAAGATTTTTATTTATTTATTTGACAAAGAGATCACAAGCAGGCAGAGAGGCAGGCAGAGAGAGGGGGGAGAAACGGGGTCCCTGCTGAGCAGAGAGCCTGATGTGGGGCTCAATCCCAGGAACCTGAGATCATGACTTGAGCCTAAGACAGAAGCTTAACCCACTGAGCCACCCAGGTGCCCTACAAGTATTTTTTTTTAAGATTTTATTTATTATTTGACAGAGAGAGGCACAGCAAGAGAGGGAACACAAGCAGGGGGTGTGAGAGAGGGAGACGCAGGCTTCCCTCTGAGCAGGGAGCCCGATGTGGGGCTCCATCCCAGGACTCTGGGGATCGTGACCTGAGCTGAAGGTAGACGCTTAACAACTGAGCCACCCAGGCACCCTGTCTGTAAGTATTTTTTAGTAAATGATTTGCTTCCTTCCTAGCTGAGCTCTTGGGTTTGAGAATAGTTTGAAATCATGAGATACAAATAAATGAGCTAGAAGATATAGTAGAAGTACCGATCTCAATAGCAGCCCCAAAATATAGACTTGTTAGGAATAGGCTTAACATGAAATGCATACTTTAAAAAAAAAAATTTTTTTTTTTTTTTTTAAGTGCGGGTACCTCGGGGGCTCAGTCAGTTAAGCATCCACCTCTTGATCTCAGCTCAGGTCTTGATCTCAGGGTTGTGAGTTCAAGCCCAGCATTGGGCTCCAGGCTGGGCAAGGAGCCTACTTTAAGTAAGTAAGTAAATAAATAAATTTTAAATAAATAAATAAAAGAAATGTGCAAGAACTATGTGAGTAAAACTTTAAATATACTGATGACTGACACAAAGGAGATTAAAAAGTGGTAATATCTGTCATATTTTTAGACAGGAAAACTCAACATCATAAAGATGCCTTTTCTCCCTTGGTTGATCTATAATCATAATGCATTCTCAGTGAAAACATGACAGTATGCAGGGACAGACAGCCATATGGAAAAAGAAAGAAAAATTCGAGGAAAAAAGAGAAGGGTAAGAGGAGAATAGCTCTCTACGATATTAAATTATACCTTAAAGCCATAATATATAAAGCAGTGTGACTTGGGGGACTTGTATAAAAAGGTATAGAAAAGGACTCAAATATGATGAAGGTGGCATTTTTTTAAATAAATTTTTTTATTTTTTATAAACATATAAAGTATTTTTATCCCCAGGGGTACAGGTCTGTGAATCGCCAGGTTTACACACTTCACAGCACTAACCATAGCACATACCCTCCCCAATGTCCATTAACCCACCCCCCTTTCATGACCCCCCTCCCCCCAGCAACCCTCAGTTTTTTGTTTTGTGAGATTAAGAGTCACTTATGGTTTGTCTCCCTCCTAATCCCCTCTTGTTTCTTTTCTTCTTTTCCTACCCCCCTAACCCCCCAAAAGGTGGCATTTTAAATCAGTGGTGAAAGATGACTCCTATAATAAAATGATGTAGGGGAGACTGGGAAGCCATCTGGAATAACGTAAGATGGAGCCAGTGCTCAGATTGTACACCAGAATCAATGTCCAGATAGGTCAAGATTCAATTTAAAATATGGAATAGGGGCACTTGGGTGGCTCAGTCAGTTAAGCATCTGATTTTGGCCCAAGTCATGATCTCAGGATGGTGGGATCCAGCCTTGCATCAGGCTCCCTGCTCAGAGGGGAGTCTGCTTGTTGCTCTGTCCCTCCCTCTATCTCTCTCTCTCAAATAAATAAATAAAATCTTTTAAAAAATTATTGGCATGGTAAAACCATAAGCATAATCAAAACACAAATAGAACTAGAAAAAAAGGTTTATCATTTGTATCACTTGTAAAAATCTCATTTTCCTAACATAAAGTGCTTGTAGATTTATAAATAAAAGACTAACCATCTAACAGAAAAACGGGCAAAGAATGTAAACAGTTCAAAGAAAAAGAAGCACATGTGACTCTTAGGAAGTCATAGTCATGATTAGAGAAATGCAAAGAATATACTGAGATGCTGTTTTTTAATCTATCAAATAGGCAAAAATTGAAGTTTGACCACACCATGACCAAGATGTCAGGAAACTTGTGAGCATTTGTGTGTATCACTGGTGGGCCTTGGATTGATGCACATCTTTGAAGGAATGTTTTTCCATATTTTTTTAAAGATTGTATTTATTTATTTGAAAGAGAGAGGGAGAGAGACCACAGCAGGGGGAGCGGCAGGCAGAGGGAGAGGCAGACTCCCCGCTGAGCAGAGAGCCCAATGAGTGACTCAATCCTAGGACTCCAAGGTCACCACCTGAGCTGAAGGCAGATGCTTAACTGACTGAGCCACCTAGGTGCTCCAATATTTGTCCATATTTATCAGAATTACAGATGCCTGTGCCTGCTAGTAAGGTACTCTGGGGTTTGTGCAAACAGGTGAGATGACATATGTAAAAAGTCACATGGTGCAGCATTGTAATAAGGTAAACAACCAATGTAGTAATAGAAGACTCATCAGAGAAATTGTGGTACATTTACGCAGTGGAATGTTGCATAGCTCTTTTTTAAATTTTTTTTTAAATTTATTTATTTGTCAGAGAGCGAGCGAGCACAGGCAGACAGAGTGGCAGGCAGAGGCAGAGGGAGAAGCAGACTCCCTGCCGAGCAAGGAACCCGATGTGGGACTCGATCCCAGGACGCTGGGATCATGACCTGAGCCGAAGGCAGCCGCTTAATCAACTGAGCCACCCAGGAGGCCCGTACATGGCTCTTTTTTTTTAATGGAGCGGATCTCTATATATTGATGTAGAATCACCTCCAAAAGAAATTGATAAGTAAAAAAAACAAAAATTGTTTTTAATATGCTTCCATTCACATAAAAATAATAGAAAATGTAACAAAGAATATGTGTATGGGTGTGTATGCCTATACATACATGAATGCTCTTACTCTCTCTGGAAGGATTCAAAAGACAGCACTGATTGTTCTGGGGAAAGAACTATGTGGCTGAGGTTAGGGTGGGAGAGAAGCTTTTTTTTTTTTTACTATATATCCTTCTGTACCTTTTAAATTTTGTATCATGAAAATGTGATACACATTCAACATTTTTACATTATAATGACAATTTTTTAAAGATTTATTTATTTATTTTAGAGAGAGAAAGCAGGTGAGCAGAGGGAAGGGCAAAGGGAGAGGGAGAATCTCAAGCAGAGCCCTATGCAGGGCTCGATCTCGAGACCCTGAGATCATGACCTGACCCGAAACCAAGAGTGGAACGCTCAACCTACTGTGCCATCCAGATGCCCTGTAATGACAATAATTTTTCAAAGAAAATTTAGAAAGGGCCCAAGTAAGGCAAAAACAAAGCAAAAACAAACAAACAAACAAAAAAAGACAAACCCAAAATTCAAAAGTAGGTAAATATATAAAATGACATGGCAACTTTGGAAAATAGTTTGCAGTTCCTCAAAAAGTAAAACATAGAATTACTAGGTATATGCGTACCCAAGAGAACTGAAGAGTTATGTCTGCATAAAAACTCAGGCACAAATGTTCACAGAAGTTTTATTCCTAATAGCAAAAAAGTAGGAACAACCCAAATGTTCTTCAACAAATGAATTCATAAATGAAATGGGTTCTAGCCATATAATGGAATGTTATTCAGCCATCAAAAGGAATGAGTCATGAAACATACTACAACATGGATGAGCCTTCAGAACAGGCTAAATGAGAGGATCCAGCCACGAGATAGCACAGTATCTGATGGCATTTATATGGAATGCTTAGAAGAGTCAAATCTGGGGCGCCTGGGTGGCTCAATGGGTTAAAGCCTCTGCCTTTGGCTCAGGTCATGATCCCTGGGTCTTGGGATCAAGCCCCGCATCGGGCTCTCTGCTGGGCAGGGAGCCTGCTTCCCTTCCTCTCTGCCTGCCTCTCTGCCTACTTGTAATCTGTGTCTGTCAAATAAATAAATAAAATCTAAAAAAAAAAAAGTCAAATCTGCAGAGACAGAAACTAGGGGTTCCAGGGGCTTGGGGAATTGACGGTCAGGAGAGACAGGTAATGACTAATAGGAAGAGGGTTTCTTTTTTGGATGATGAAAACATTTTGAAATTGGAATTAGGTAGGGCTGATAGTTTCATAACTTCATAAATATCCTAAAAATCTACCAAACTCTATATTTTAGGTAATTTTATGGTACATGAATTATGTCTCAATTTTGTTTTAAAGCAGGTGGGCAATCCCCTGGTGATATACTTATGAGCCATAGTAATAAAAATTACTGTTGATTTACTATGTTTCAGGCATACGCTTAGCATTTCATCATTAGATAATATGTTTAAAGTCCTTTACATAGTACTTGGCCCGTGATAATCACTAAGTGTTAACTCTTAATTTTTTTTACATACATTACCTCTTTTTTTTTTCTTAAGATTTTATTTATTTGACAGAGATCACAAGCAGGCAGAGAGGCAGGCAGAGAGAGAGTAAGGGAAGCAGGCCCCCCGCGGAGCAGAGACCCCCCCGATGCAGGACTCCAAGACCCTGGGATCATGACCTGAGCCGAAAGCAGAGGCTTCAACCCACTGAGCCACCCAGGCACCCCACATTGCCTCTTTTTTAAAATTTTATTTATTTATTTGTCAGAGAGAGAGAGGGAGAGAGCACAAGCAGGGGAGCTGCTGGCAGAGGGACTCGCTGAGCAAGGAGCCTGATGTGGGACTCGATCCCAGGACCCTGGGATCTCTGCCTCTTTAATCCTCATTAACCACAGTAACCGTGTGATATAGAGGCTATACCCCTGTTTAACAGGTAAAGAAACCAAGACTCAGAGAAGTGACCTCCTTTGCTTAGTTCTTAACCAAACAGTCAAGACTGCAACACAAGGGTTTGTTATATTCTTTTATTTTACGATTTTATTTATTCATTTATTTGAGAGAGAGAGAGAGAGCATGAGAGGGGAGAAGGTCAGAGGGAGAAGCAGACTCCCCGCTGAGCTGGGAGCCGGATGTTGTACTTGATCCCTGAATTCCGGGATCACAACCCTAGCTGAAGGCAGTCGCTTAACCTACTGAGCCACCCAGGTGCCCATCTATAGCATATATTCTTAACCCTTATTGCAACAAAGTACTTTTTTCCCCTCCAACTCCCAAGGTAGAGCTAGACTAACCACAGCCTGTCTGAGAAACTATGCAGAAGACCAGAGAAGCAGTGGTTTTAGGTCAAGGTTTGACCAAATGCTGGAGGGTGGCTCTGGGGTTACTAACTTGGAAAAATGCCTCCGAAGCCAGAAATGGCCTTGCTTCTGCTTTGGTCAGCTCACCTTGGACAGCGTCTCTAAAATCCCTGTGCTTTGAACGCTTTGTAAATCTAGGTTTCTTGTTGTTGCTATTGTGGTTAAGGACAGAAGGAAAAACCACAGGGTGACCTCTCCTTTCAAGCCTGACTGAGCTCTTTAAGGCATGTGTGGGCCCAGAGACTCTGGGGGCTGAAGGCTATAGGAAGTGCGGGAAGATGAGTGGAGAGCATTGTTGTATCTGAGGTACAGTTTTCACATCTCTGAGATCAGAATGTGTCCTCTCTGTGGTATCTTAAAATTGTTGCTTTGGGACGCCCAGGGGGCTCAGATGGTTAAGCATCTGCCTTGGGCTCACGTCATGATCTCAGAACCCTGGGATCGAGTCCCACATTGGGGTTCCCTGCACAGCAGCGAGTCTGCTTCTCCCTCTCCCTTTGCCTCTCCCCCAAACCCTGCTCATGCGCTTGTGCTCCCTCTCTCACACTTAAGTAAATAGAATCTTTAAAAAAAAATTGCTGCTGCCAGGAGACAGGCTTGGCTTAATCCTTATTGCCTACACATGTGCAAACATCAGATGTGTCAGCATCAAAACTTGGAGAAGTGACATCAGCATCTTGAAAGAAAACCCTAGAAACAATAATAAAACATTATTTTAACCCTGAGAACCAAATGTTGAGCAGGTCAGGGAAGGTTTAAGAGGCACTTAAACATAGGCCAGATCTACATACCTTTTAAAAAGATTGATTGATTGATTGATTGATAGAGTGGGAGCGAGAGGAGGGGCCGAGGGGGAGAGAAAATCTCAAGCAGACTCCACACAGAGCACGGAGCCCAGTGTATGGCTCGATCTCACAACCCTGAGATCATGACCTGAGCCAAAATCAAGAGTTGGATGCTTAACTGACAGAGCCACCCAGGTGCCCCTAAAGCCTGCTTAAGAGCCCAGACCAATGGATTTAGTTCTGTTTATGGATTTTTTTTATTTTTTTATTATTTTTTATTTTTTTTATTTTTTTAAAGATTTTATTTATTTGTCAGAGAGAGAGAGAGAGCGAGCGAGCACAGGCAGAGGCAGAGGGAGAAGCAGGCTCCCTGCGGAGCAAGGAGCCCGATGTGGGACTCGATCCCAGGACACTGGGATCATGACCTGAGCTGAAGACAGCCGCTTAACCAACTGAGCCACCCAGGCGTCCCAATGGATTTTTTTTTAATGTTGTATCTCCAATATGCTTGATGGCACAAAGGACAAAATTACATAGAAAAGGATGGTTATCATTGAGTCACAAAATGATGTGAAAGAATCAGAATGTAAAGATGTTTTAGGAGTCCCTAGGGCCATTTATTTTTCTTATATTTTTATGTGCATAAATATGATATCTGATATAAATATGCCTAGAGTCTAAAAGCTTTTAATAAGTGTAAAAGAAATGTTCTCAATAATTAGAAAGCGTTGTGTCGTAGTTTAACTAGAAGTAGTTTTGCTTTTTTGCCAGTATCTAAAGTAATGGTGCATTTTATAATTGATGGTATCTTAGATTCATTGAAACACAGGCAGCAAGGATTTGATGAGTCTAGGAGCCCTGAAGTGTTGTCCCCTACTTTGTTGGAGACCCAAAGACTGGTGCCAAAGAATATTTTCTTTTTTTTTTATTTATTTAATTGTCAGAGAGAGGGAGAGAGAGCAAGCGAGCACAGGCAGACAGAGTGGCAGGCAGAGGCAGAGGGAGAAGCAGGCTCCCTGCCGAGCAAGGAGCCCGATGTGGGACTGGATCCCAGGACGCTGGGATCATGACCTGAGCCGAAGGCAGCCGCTTAACCAACTGAGCCACCCAGGCGTCCCCCAAAGAGTATTTTCAACATTAAAAGAAAAAAAATGAAACACCCATTGATGACAAGTATATGGTAAAACAGACACTGGTATAAACTAAGACATTAACCTTGGGGCACCTGGCTGGCTCAGTATAGCATGGAACTCTTTTTCTTTTTTTTTAACTATTGATTTTTATTTACTTATTTGAGATAGAGAAAGTGAGAGCTAGAGCAGGAGCCAGGAGCCAGAGGGCAAGGGAGAAGCAGACTCTCTGCTGAGCAGAGAGTTCAGTGTGGGTCTCGGTCCCAGACCCTGGGATCAGGACCTGACCTGAAGGCAGACGCTAACCAGGTGAGCCACCCAGGCACCCCAGATTTACAGTGACTGTTAAGTTGGTGTGCGGGTTAGTGAGTCTTATGCCTCCCCCAAGCCACCCTCCTGTGTGCCGCTTTGTGATGGTCGTGCTGAGTTGCTGAAAACCACATTCTCCTTTGGTCACTGGCTCTCTGTGAGGTTCTTCCTGTAGGAGGCATGATGAGCCTTCTGGCAATGGGAGAAACACCTAACCAGAGTGAAGAACCATTTGGGGGGGGGGGGGAGGAGGGAGGATGCAAACAGGAAGGAGCAACCTTACTCTTCCCTCTAGTGGGTTCTTTGTCCAGGCTTCTGAGGTCTAGCCCAGCTCCTTGAGGTAACGCCAGCCTCTTCCCTTCCTTTTCCAGCTCTAGGCACAGAGCTCCCATGGCACAAATGCTTTATAAAAATTAGGTGCTGATGTAATTTTTGAATTCCCTTCGCCAAACATATCCATTGGGTTTTAGATACTAACCTTGAAGTTGTGTTAAAGAAGTATTAGCTCTCCGAGTGCCTCCCTTTGTAACTTGCACACGTTTTAAGCTTGATTTGAACTAAATGGAATGGAAAGGTGGATTTTATCCTTGGTCCAAGTGCTGGCATGGGAATGTGGCCCACCTCACCAGCCCTGTGGGGATGAGAGCGGGACCTGGTGATGGCATTCATGGGGGTGCAGCATTAGCACTGCCACCTCCTCCGGGGACTACCTGGGCCCTGGCTTCCATCTCACTCCTCCTCATTGCCCTCACTGCTCCGGTAATCGCTGACCCACTTCGCAGAGCAGGTGGGAATCACCCTGCTCCTAGATGTTTCTGTACCTCTTCACCTCACTTCTTTCCGGCTACCCACAGTCAGATCTTCCTGAGTATTTCCTGTAAAAAATGGCTGTGAGATCCTCCCTTTCCTTCTTTAATTGAAGCGTGCCTTATTTCTCTTTGTGGCATTTATCACATTTATTTGTTTATGGATTTATTCTCTGCCTCCCTGGCTGTATTTCCAACCCCTGGCAGTACCTGGCACATAGTAGGCCCCTAAAAAATACTTGACAGAGAAATGAGTGAACTTAACAAGCAGACACTAATTATGGTTCTGTGGCAGATCTCTGTCCCATGTGAACGTGGCATAAAAATGTTGCACAAACATCACACTGACTTCCTTTCAAACTTTGATGCTGGCTTTTTGCAAAAAGATTTACCTTACCCACCATTTTCTCCTTGAGCGTTTTTTGTTGTAAGTCTGGACATTTTAGTTCTGGAAAGAGGACCCAGTCTGGAGTCACAGACATGGTTTCAAATCTTTACCATTACTAGCCACACCCAAAAAAATCCCTCAATCTCCCTGAACCTCGATTTTCTCATCTGTACAGTGGGTATAATCTTTGCTTTGCTTACGTCAGGATTTATTGTAAAGATCAAATGAACAAATGTGTTTCTCTCCCTCCCATACTGTGTTGGGGTCTGGATTCTTCTGGCAATCCACCCCCCCTCGCCCACTATGCTGTCTTGCAAGTTGAGACATTTGATCTTTGTCTTCCTGTCCAGCCCTAAAGATCCAGAAGGTATGGGTCCACTACAGAGAGTGAATCCGACTTTGTCTTGCAAGTGTTTCCAACTGCAGAAAATTCACAGGAAGACAAGGCAGCCTCTTTTCTGTCCTACTCATAATTGCTAATACATAATTGCCTTAGTAACTTGATCGTCAACCTCGGTAACAATATCCCTCCCCTACACCTGTGAAGCTGATGGAACAGGACAGAGAAAACAGAATCCAACAGAAGAGAAAGGGTACGTTTCGCTAAAACAAGGCCTAGGATAAGGACATTATTGTCTGAAGGAAGGACATGATTGAAAGGTCCTGAAAACTGAGCTCCATCTCAATCAACCTCAGGAGCCTCAAAAAGAACAAAGAATCTCTTCCTTGCATCATAATAACAGTGGAAAGCAAAACAAATCTGTTCACTGAGCATGCCAATGGGAATGTTGATATGCCATAGCAGAATCCTTCTGGGAACCTACAGCGGGAAAGGATCAGTTGTAGCAACAAGATCCAGGGCTGTCCCAAAGAATCATGTCCCCAGTGATCATATTTCAGTGCCATCTTTCCTGTTAGTCATTTTAGGGTCAGTATGAGGTCAGACTATGGGTGGTGAGACAGGATTCTGGTGTTTTCTATGAGCTGTCCTTTGTCTTTTTCCCTCCTTAGATCTCTGTTTTCCCTCCTTTTGTATCCATAATTTATAAACTGTCTGTGTAGTCTTAATGACTTGCTAATTTGGTTTAGCTTCCTTTTTCACTGTATCGGTTGGTACTAAAAGATGCACGAGGCTTTTAAGCCCCGACATCAGTGATGAGAAGGAGTTCCACTACCAATAGTCTGAAGCAAAGACACTTGTGGCTGAAGAAAGTATAAATAGAGTTTGGTGTTTTTCTCCTGAGTCTGTTTGGGGAATGAATGCACGATGATTAGGATCTGTTCCTTTTCTATTAAAAAAAAAAAAAATGGACTCCTGAAGAAGTAGAAGTCAGTACTAACGTGCTATTTAAATATTCCGTACAGGGACGCCTGGGTGGCTCAGTTGGTTAAGCAGCTGCCTTCGGCTCAGGTCATGATCCCAGCGTCCTGGGATCGAGTCCCACATCGGGCTCCTTGCTCCGCGGGGAGCCTGCTTCTCCCTCTGCTTCTGCCTGCCACTCTGTCTGCCTGTGCTTGCTCTTTCGCTCTCTCTCTGACAAATAAAAATAAAAAAAAAAATTAAAAAAAAATAAATATTCCGTACAAACTTAGACGTGTTTCTAAAGAAGAAAACACCAGCAACAAAACAAAAAATGTTAAGAAGAAAACTTTAAAAAAAAAAAATGCCATCCAGATGTTGTCCTTGCCACTTCAAGTTCCCATTCAGTGTGGCTCTTGAACATTTGAGAAGCACGAGTGTGAAGTCTGGGGCCAGCACCTCGGGTCTCCTTCCCGGCTCCTGATCCCCTTATACCCACTTACTCTTCCTTTTTCCCTCCGGTGAGGGAGCTAACTCCCGTGTGTAGCTGAACAGTGGGTGACTCTGTTACAGCAGGCGTCCGGATTCTTCTTGGACATATTAAGGACCAGGGCCACTGGCTGTCTTTGGGTTTCCTAGACTCGAGAAGAAGACAGGAACCAGGATGGGAAAATGGACATGTTATATTTTAAGCTGGAGCTTCCCCTGCAGTCCACGGAGCACGTTCTCGGTGTGCAGCTCATCCTGACTTTCTCCTACCAATTGCACGTGAGTTCATTCCTCAGGGAAGCCCTCCCCTCCCTTTTGTGCCTTCATAGAACTGAGCCCTCTATCTGATTTCTAGGAAAACCCCTGCTGCAGAAGGCTCTCTTCCAAAGTGTTGTGCGGGATTTAATTGAGGCAAATCGCGCGTTTCTCATTGGGGTTGTGTTGGTGTGTGTGGGCTAGTCACAGCTCGCAGGGTTCCCAGCGGACAGCTTCTGGCATGGCCAAGCAGGTGTTGGAGGGGCTAGGAGGCTGCCACCCCAGACAGGGATGCCCAGGGCCCAGAGCCTTCTGATCCCCTGAAACTGTCTCTCCCTCTAATGATTTTAGAGGATGTCCACGTTCGTGATGCAGAGCATGGCGTTTCTGCAGTCCTCCTTCGCCGTTCCAGGCTCCCAGCTATATGTGAACGGGGACCTGAGGCTGCAGCAGAAGCAGCCCCTAAGCTGCGGTGGCCTGGACGTGAGATACAACGTAAGGAGGCTCCCTGCTGTCGTCGCTTCTGTTTCTCTCTGTTACTGCTTATCAGGTTCTTTAAAGAGGGAGGCGTGAAAGTTGGAAATAGCATTTCTCTGTGGGTGGCCCAGAAGAGGATTTCTGAGTTCTCGCCTTGAGTTCTTTCAAAATATAAGGCCAGATACACTGGTATTTGCATCTAAAAAGAGACCAGAAACATGCCTTTAAGAACTGAAATATTTCTTCTTTGCGCGTGCGCACACAAGGCTTATTCCGAGTGGCCTTTTCCAGTTTGTGTAAAACACTGGGGAAGTCACAACTAACCGCTGTTCACTAAAGCGGCAGCCGCCTCCTGGGATCCTGCTCCTGTCCTTTTCCAGTTCTCCAGCTGCTTGTCCTGTCATGGTCCCCCGGGGCTCCTTTCCAGCCAAACCGGCCCTTTTGCTGTTCCTCAATCCCACGGAGCGGCTCCTGCCCCTCCACCCCCCACCCCCAGTTTTTGGCCTTGGCCTTTCCTCCTGCTACATATCCACGTAGCTTGCTTTCCCACTCCATTCAGGTCCCTGTCCAAATATGCCTGAGCTCAGTCCTTCTCTGACTCCTCTTTCTAAAGACCATTCTCCTCCCTGCCCGTCATCCCTCACCTTGACTGATTTTCCTTACTTCCACCCGATATAGTAAAGATCAGGTTTTGGTTTGTTCACGTCCTGTCTCCCCCAGTTCTAAAAGCACAGACATTTTCTCCACTGTCACCCCAGAGCCTAAAACAGGGCCTGGCACATTGGAAGCGCTCAGATTTGTTGAAAGAATGAACTCTCGTTTGTACACATCAGGAAACTGAGGCAGACAGTGCTTAATTAATTTTCCCAAAGTCCTGCCACTTGAAAGTAACAGAGCCATAAATTGTCCAGGACTGGATCTTACACATACAGTCACTCACTACTAATCTTTCTTTTATCACAAGGGAGCCTGTATAAGTTGGGTCAGGCTCCTTTTGAAAATGAAAGAGTGATCTTATCAGTTACTATAGGCACGAACCAGGACTGCCCCAGATAAATGGATTTATGGTCTCTCCCCCTATAGTCAATATAAAGGGTGTTTTTTTCTTTCTTTCTTTTTTAAGATTTTATTTATTTATTTGAGAGTGGGTAAGCCAGAGCACAAGCAGGGGGGTGGCAGGCAGAGGGAGAAGCAGACTTCCCGCTGAGCAGGAAGCCTGACCTTGATCCCAGGACCTCCAGATCAACACCTGAGCCAAAGGCAGATGCTTAACTGACTGAGCCACCCAGGCGCCCCTCAGTATAGGTTCACATAAAAAGGAGGGGACTATAAGATAAAAACTTTTTATTTGAAGATTTAGATATTGCTTATATCAACAGGAATGTAATATTACAAGGCAGGAGACAGTTTACTTCAAAAGATTATATGCTTATTATTTGCCCTTTATCCTATTTTCATCTCTAGATTTAAAAGAGAGAAATTACAGGGGCGCCTGGGTGGCTCAGCCAGTTAAGCCTCTGCCTTTGGCTCAGGTCATGATCCCAGAGTCCTGGGATCAAGCCCTAAATCGGGCTCCCTGCTCACTGGGGAGTCTTCTCCTCTCAAAATCTTTAAAAAAAGAGAGAGAGATATAAATTATGGAGCGTCCAAGGAAGAGCAAGAAAGACAAAAGAGATGAAAATATGGGCTCCTTAAAAAAAAAAAAATTAAAAGAATGATTGCTCCCCTTGGAACGGTGGGGGGGGTGTTTTATAAGTAACTAAAACCCATTAAAGGTGGATTTTGACCCCTTTTCCATCCCTGTAAAATGGAAGACTCGGGGGCACCTTGGTGGCACAGTTGATCAAGTATCCAACTTTTGATTTTGGCTCAGGTCATCATCTCAGGGTCATGAGATTGAGCCCTGTGGTGGTCTCTGCACTCAGCTAATCGGCTACTTGACCTCTCTTCCTCTCCCTCTGCCCTTCCCACTCATGCTGCCTCTTTCTCTCTCGCTCTCTACTGCTGGAAAGTAAATAAATCTTTTGAAAAAGGGTCGGGGAGACTGTAGACTGACTTAAATTGTTGCAAGGCGGGCCGGGGCAGAGGGGCAGGGGTGATCACCTATCATCCATCCTTGAAAAAAGGACTCCTGATGCTAGAGTAGGTCACCAAGCCCAAGAGGGTGGTCTATGAGATCAGCCTGCAGGGGCGGGAGGGTGGAAAGATGAGTGGAGAAGTGGCTGGGGGCTTACCTCATATCCTCCTGCCATTTCCCAGGTGTCCGTAATCAATGGAACCAGCCCTTTTGCCTATGACTACGATCTCACCCACATTGTTGCTGCTTACCAGGAAAGGAATGGTGAGTCATAGGTACAATCCGTTCAGCTGCTTCTCAAGGACCTTCCAGGTTAGTGGGAACATTGGACAAAAACAGAATTGAAGCCCTCGGGACGCCTAGGTGGCTCAGTTGGTTAAGCATCTGCTTTGGGCTCAGGTCATGATCTCGGGCTCCTGGGATCAAGTCCCATATAGGGCTCCCTGCTCAATGGGGAGCCTGCCTCTCCCCCTGCTTGTACTCTCTCTCTCTCCCTCTCTCTCCGACAAATAAATAAAATCTTAAAAAAAAAAAATAGAATTGGAGCCCTTCTCATGATGAAAATGTCAGTACTAGTGAATACTCAGTGATGGGAGGGGAACAGGCTGCCCCGATTTGTCTTTTTCCTCCTGATCTAAAGACCCATACCATACCCCCACACCTTACCACTAGTTTTATGGTCCAGCAGGTGACTGCTGATTTATGCCCCATATTTATTTATTAAGTGCCACATTTATCCCATCACTGGCTTGATAGATTTCCTTTTTAATGTAAACGTCTAGTTGAGTCGGCCCCACTACCACACACAAAGACAGATTGCTATCCCTGGTTTTCAGATAAAACTAAAGAATGTGAGTGACTTACCCCACATGAGCAGTGGAGGTAGAACAGAGGACCCAAGGTTCTAGCTGGAAGGCAGAGTGTGTCCATTCCTTACAGAGAAAAGGCTGTCAGGCCAGCCCAGTGTACTTGACTCAACACATCTGGCGGGTTGGTGGTCTGAGGTTTTCTCTAAAGGTATCTGAAGTGTTTCTTGGCAGCCAGACATCAGGGATGCTATACACACATATTTATCAAATAGGGGGACTGCAGTTCCAGTATTCCCGATTTTTGAGTAACGCACTGGTGGCATTATTCCAAGGCCAAAGGTATTTTAAGACAAAAACACTCATCTACAACTTTGCTTTCTGTAGTCCTTCCAGTCCTTGTCCATAGTAGATTTTTTTATATTCAGCTCTTATCATAGTTTAGAAACATTTTAGGTTCCAATTTTTTTGTCCTTAAAAAAAAAAAAATTATTTATTTATTTATTTATTTATTTGAGAGAGAGAAAAAGTGATCACAAGCATGGGAAGCAGCAGAGGGAGAGTAAGAAGTAGTCCCCCTAGTGAGCAGAGAGCCCAACATGACATGGGATTCAATCCTAGGACCTTGAGATCATGACCTGAGCCGAAGGCAGATACTTAACTGACTGAGCCACCCAGGCACCCCTGTACTTTGTAATATAAATATTTCCCACCCTGCTACAAAGTTTTAATTGGTATTATTTTTAGTGGTAGCATAATATTCCTTTACTTCGTCATTCAACAACTGTAGAACATGTAGACCATCCCAAGTTTGTTTTTTTTTTTTTTTTTAAGATTTGTCTATTTATTAGAGAGAGAGAAAGAGTGCATGAGTGGAGGGGCAGAGGAATAGAATCCTGAAGCAGACTCCCTGCTGAACGCAGTCTATACTTGGCTCAATCCCGTGACCCTGAGATCATGATCCAAGCCAATACTAAGGGTCAATGCTTAATGCTTAACCAACTGAGCTGCCCAGGTGCCCTGACGGTTTCAAGTTTTTAACATAATTTTTTGTTTTTTTTAAATAGGCTCTATGGCCAGTGTAGAGCCCAATGCGCAGGGCCCGAACTTAACAACCCTGAGATCAAGAGTCAGACCCAGCCGACTGAGCCACTCAGGCGCCCCTTTAGCATAAATATTTTTTAAAGGTTTTTTATTTTTTATTTTTATTTGACAGAGATCACAAGTAGGCAGAGAGGCAGGCGGAGAGAGAGGAGGAAGCAGGCTCCCTGCTGAGCAGAGAGACCGATGTGATGCGGGGCTTGATCCCAAGACCCTGGGATCATGACCTGAGCCAAAAGCAGAGGCTTCAACCCACTGAGCCACCCAGGCGCCCCTAACATAAATATTTTGACGAGTTTTTTATTTTTTACTTTTTTAAGATTTTATTTATTTATTTGACAGACGGAGATCACCAGTAGGCAGAGAAGCAGGCAGAGAGAGAGGGGGAAGCAGGCTCCCCTCTGAGCAGAGAGCCAAATGTGGGGTTTGATCCCAGGACCCCTGGGATCACGACCTGAGCCGAAGGCAGAGGCTTTAACCCACTGCGCCACCCAGGCGCCCCAAATATAAATATTTTGACGAGTATTTTAATGAATAATTTGTGAGCAACTTTGCACATTCAGTTCTCTTTCCTTTGGGGTCATTTCTTTGGAATAAGTTGTGGGGCGCAGAATTTGCCTGAGAGGTTAAAGAATACTTTTCTAGCCCTCATTACTTTATTCATGGATTAACTCTGGCTTGCATTACAGTAACCACCATCCTCACCGGTCCCCACCCCATCTGGCTGGTGGGAAGGGCTGCCGAAGCTCCATTTGTGATAAACGCTGTCATCCAATACCCGGTGGAAGTCATTTCATATCCTTTCTGTTAAAGAGCCACAGTAGCTCAGTTTCGAAAAAGGAGGGTTCCTCCGTCGTCCCAAGAAGGAACAGATGCTGGAGGCCTTCGACTGGGAATGGCTACAGTTGAGTGGCCCCACTCAAATGACTCTGTCTGCTATTCATACAGGGGGAAAAAAAAAAAAACAAAACTCATTTCCTCTTCCTCTTTCTTTCTGGGCAAGTCTTCCAAGTCAAAATCATCCATATTTATGCCTTAATATTCTTTAATCATCCCTTTTATCTTAAGAGTATTTGAAACATTTTTGCCATTTCCCGTCTAAACTAAACCTTTGGTTTAACTTCCATTTAGAAAACACCATCTGTGACTCCTTAACTTGCCTATACATATCTACCAGGATTCTGGGAAATGATAAAGTTTGCCTGGGTCCAGTATGTCAGTATCCTGCTTATCTTCCTCTGGGTGTTTGAAAGAATCAAAAGATTTGTGTTTCAAAATCAAGTGGTGACCACAATCCCTGTTGCGGGGATGCCCCAGGGAGAAATGTATAAGGAGCACTTATCATAAGACCATTTCTGAGAACTCAGCAGGATCCTGGCTACCTCACTGTGGTCTTCTGAGAACAGCCATCTTAAGAAGTTTTTGCAAAGAGCCTGTGGACACGTGCGGGGGTGTGTGCTTTTCCTGTCAAAGACAAAGGACAGTCCTTTCTCATTTTTCTCTACATGAATCCATATCTTCTAAGCACCTGGCACATAAGCACCACTCATCAGGGACTAGTTTGTGGAAACATCCAAGGGTTCCTGAAGGCTATAATTTGCTTTTTTTTTTTTTTTGCCTTAGGCTTGAATTTCAGGAGAAAACTACAATCAGTTCAGACCTCTTGGAAAGAGTCCCATCTCTGGTCAAGCAAAGACTTTTCCTCTCTTGAACCGAGAAACGTGCTAAACATTTCTTCCCACTTTTGTAAACCACTTCTCACTCTTTTCAGGGCTCTCTTGTGAGAGATGCAAATCGCCAGCACTTTCCACTCCTGAGCCTCTAAGTTTCCCGTTCAGAACTTCGGTTTCCAGCGCTGAGAGGCCGTGAAAGGGAGGATGGGAGCGAGAAGAAGGGAGCACTCCGGAGCACATGCGCACACGTGTGCGGGTGGGCGACCCCAGAACACGAGGACCGTCCACCTGCCCTCGGCCTAACAGACAGTCTGTCATCGGCTCAGCTGCGGGGCCCTTTATCCCTGCCCTGCCGGGGCTGGCTTGTTGCCCTGCCTTTCGCCCTGTCTGTGCTCCCTGAAACAGCAGGCTTCAGCCAGAGTGCTGTTTAGTCCACAATCCCCGCAGCAACAGTGGGGGAATTAAGGATGAGAACCACAGTCGCCTTCTCTCTGGCCCTCCTCCAACAGCCTGGACACTTGCCACTCTTCGTCCTTGACAGCCCTCCCCCTTCTTGAAGAGGACGTGGGTGACAGAGGAGCTGTTGTTGGTATTGGCTCCCACTGCCAACAGCCACAGAGCTCATTTGGATGGCCAGCGCCAAGCCCGGCTACTCGAATTTCCCCTGATGAAGGAACATGGTGCCGGTCAGGGTGAGCGGCTTTGGGGAGGACACACAAGGTGCAATGAGGGGATCAAGGGAATGTTCGCCCGGGCAGCCCACTCTGGCCTGGCGGGTAGCAGAATGACAGGCAGGCCAGCAGGCCCATCCTCTTGTTCCAGTGAGCGCCTGCAGGGTGGGACCGCTGAAATGGGCCCCTGTTGCTCATGGAAGACTGCTTCTCCATTCTTGGCCTGCGGAGACAAGCTGCCCGCAAAGGACAAATGGATCTCCTTTATGATCCCAAGATATTGGCACTGGAGACACGCCTGTTCTGATCCATGCCTTATGCTGATGCACGAACACACTCCTCACCGTATGCCTCAGTTTACCTTGGAGGTTCAGTGCTCATTTCCAGAGCACCTTGTCTTTCAGGCTGACCAAAATCAGAAATCTTCTGAAGGATTCAAGCACAAAAGTAGCTTCCCACTGGTCCCTCTGCCTTTTCTTTTAAACATCTAGGGCTGTTGATAATACCTAAAGATTTTCTCTTGAGATATAAATGGAAAAAAAAAAAAACCACCAAAACCCGTTTCTGGTTTGAATCACAAGAAGGTAATGAGATGTGGAAAGATAGCTAAAGATGTAAATAAACACTGCTTTTTGTTAAATTACTTTAATGCAGAATTTGTATAAAGAACCATGATGTTTTGTATCTTTCTAATTAAAATATTCAAAACTGAAGGCTGCCTGTGGCTTTTTCAAGGAGAGGAGTTTGGAAAGGGGGTGGGGAGTGGAGAGGTTGCGCACACTTCTCCGAGTTACTCACTGGCCGCCTTGCCTTGCCAGGGCTCTGCCCAAAGACCTTGGAGCTTTTGTTGGCCCTTTGGCAGAGTCTCCTGGTCCAGTCCCAAGTACATGTGAGTTTTCGGTGGAATCCACATGGCATATGGAAACCACAGGCTGGAAAATTACAACTGTGTCTGGCGAATATCAAATTATTTACAGATCAGATGTTGGTAGCTTCGGAACCTGAATGATACAGTGTAGTGACATGAGGGGAAAAGGTGAGGAATACACAGGATTTTATCAAATGAGCTGTAACTCATAGCTAAGTCAGGGTTTGAGACAATTATGCGATATTTGGGATGGGGAAGATCTCTAATGTTGCAAAATGATTATCCATTTTCTGTGTGAAGACCCTGCTTAGGTCCCATCAACTAAAAAGCAATTCTTGGTCTTATTTCTTTCTCCTCGTATTCATGTTTTTAAAAAAAATTTTAAAGATGTTTTATTTATTCATTTGAGAGAGAGCACAGGGGCAGGAGAGTGTCAGAGGAAGAGGGAGAAGTAGACTCCCCACTGAGCAGGGACCCCCCCCCCCAAAGGCTCTACCCCAGGACCGCAGGTCCCATGACCGGAGCCTAAAGCAAATGCTCAACTGACTGAGCCACCCAGGCACCCCATCATGTTCATGTTCTTTAAGGTGTTTTGTTTCTGGGGTGCCGGGGTAGCTCAGTAGTTAAGCATCTGCCTTCTGCTCAAATCACAATCCCAGGCTCCTGGGATCAAGGCCCTCATGGGGTTCCCTGCTCAGCAGGAAGCCTGCTTCTCCCTCTCCCACTCCCCTTGCTTGTGTTTCCTCTTCTGCTGTGTCTCTCTCTGTCAAATAAACCTTAAAAAAAAAAAAAAAAAAAAAAGATGTCTTATTTCTTTCTGACCAGATTCTAAATGCCTGTTGGGGGAAAAGATATAATTATAGTAACCTAAAGAAAATAAGTTGTCTTTAGATGTCCTATTGGCATTCTGGTACATGTCTTTTCAATCTTTTGTACTGTTTCTAATTTTTCTCTATCATAAACAACACCTATATGAACTTTGTGTATAAATCCTTATTGCCAGTTATTTCCTAGAGGGGCACCTGGGTGGCTCGGTCAGTTAAGCATCTGACTCTTGATCTCAGCTCAGGTCTTGATCTCAGGGTGCTAAATTCAAGACCCCTGTTGGGCCCCATGCTGGGCATGGAGCCTACTTAAAAAATAAAAAAAGAGAGAGAGAGAGAGAAATCCTAGAAAGGAATTGCTAATTCAAAAAGCTTATGGCTGTTCTTAAGGATTTAAATTCATCTTGCCAAACCGCATCCTGGAAAGAATGCACTGATTTATACTCCCAGCAGCAGGGACTTCTCTTAGATCTCACCACAGATTACAAGAGGTCAGAATTCTCTTTTTCAGATGCCTGGACTCTGTTGTTATCTGGGCGGGGAAGGGAGAGGGGTGGACTGCTGTACTTATGGAAACATGTCCTGTATTTATCCGGACCTGCTATCAATCCTGGGCTTCTGGAATGAGACTAGAACAGGGAGGGGGACAGCCAGCTCTGGGCCCCTCAGTGTTTCGGCTCCTGGCGCCTGGGCCCCTCTCACCTCGGCTACTGCTTGGGGAGGCCACGCGTGTGTCCGCCTGGCATTGAGATGCATTTGGTTTAGGTCTGAGGCTGGGGGCTTGGGAAGCGGCTTGGATTCCAAGTCACTTCCTTGCGAGGATGCCACTGAGCTCGAGGAGGGGCAAGATTAAGTAAGATTCGATTTCCCTCGCAAGGGCCTTTTGTGCCCCCGGGAGGCTTCCTTCTCTGGGAACGGAGCAAAAGACAACTTTTTTGGTCCATTAGTCGGATGAGAGGGGAGTGCCAGCGCCCTTCGACGTCCTCCCGCGGCCCCCGGGCCCACCTGTGCCCGCCTCTGGGCGGCCGCCCCTCCCCCGAGGTGGGGAGGGTAGCAAGAGCCGGGGGCCAACCGGCTCCTTCCGTCCTTCCTTCCGTCCCTCCCGCTCCGGCTCCCGCCCGCCGGCTCCGGGACCGCAGCCACGTCTGAAAGCGCCTCATTGTGTGCGCTGCTCTGCGGCCGGCGGCGCGGAGCGGCGGTACGGGCAGCGCAGGGCTGCGGCGCGGGGGCGCGGCGCCGGTCCCGGGGTTGGGGGGGGGGGGGGGGCGGCTCCGGAGCAGTGGTGCCCGAGTCTGTGTCTGGCCGTGGTCGCGCGACTGCGCCCCCCACACTTACATCCCGTTCTTAAGACGCCTCTCCTTCTGCAGGACACTCCCGCCCAGTTTCCAGGTTCCCTCCGCCTTAGGTCTCCAGGTGCCTCCACTATCTCGGCGTCTGCTGATCCGCGCCCGTGCCTCTCGGAGCCTTCTCCCCGGTGTCACTGGGGGCCCCTTACTAGCCTCGAGAGCCTACGGAGCACGTCAGCCCCTGCGGACTGGCCCAGGGAAGACAAGGCCGGTTGCGGACTGGAACTTGGAAGAGAAGACGCCCGCCCGGGCAGGGGCGCCAGCTTTGGGGTACGTTGGTTGGTCCTCCCTCCGCACGGGATGCCCGCAGTCAGGGGCACGGAGCTTGTAGCCGGGGAGTCGGGTCTGGGGAGAAGAGCTGAGAGTGATGTTTCTATCCGAACATGGGAAGGACATGGTAGCCCCTGGCGCTGGTGGGAAAGTGTCTTCCTGCGGCTTCAGCTCACCTGAGATCCCGGCTGGGGATCCCTAGACTCTTGAAACCTGAGATTCCAAGGGCATGGTATTAATCTCGAAAGCTTTCCCCCACGGCACTCGACAGGAAAAGCAACTTGGTGAGCGAATTTAGAACCATAAGCACCTGGATGGGAGTCTGGCTTGTTTCGCTGCTGGCTCTTGAACAAGGAGAAAGATCTCTCTTGGTCTCAGCATAGGTGGCCCGGGATAAGTTCACCCTCTTTTCTCTCCCCCTCTTGAACCGGAGGCATGAGGGTGGGAGAACTGAGGCCTCAAGGGCAGCAAGGACTTGGCTGCCCCAGGGCAGAGAGTGCGTGAGTGTGCCAAGTACCGGAGCTAATGGGAATGGTGTGTGTGGCTCCTTGAGCCCTGGCTGTGCTAAGGGTTATATGGTTCCACTTACTCTTCTTGGCATGTTTCAGGGCTGCTTTGCCGGTCCATGTTCTGCCCCTGCCTGGGATTGCCACATTCTGTTCCTGGGGTGCGAGGTCCCCTGAACCAGGCCTAGCTGTTGTTCTTGAGTGTTCCTTATGAAGAGCCTATCGCTTGGATCCATAGAATATAGTTGTAACCCGGATTTGGAGGATTTCTGAGCAAATACAAATGTGCTATATGACAGACATTGTTCCAAGTGCTTTAGCAATAGTAACTCATTGAATTAAAATCAAGCCCTGACTTGGGTGATATTATTTCCCCCATTTCGTTTTTATTTTTTTAAAGTAAGCTCTAGGCCCCCTAGAGCTTGAACTCATGATCCAGAGGTCAAGCATTGCATGCTCTATGGCCGGAGCCAGCAAGGTGAATTTCCCCCATTTTATAGATTAAGCAGCAGTAGGCACCGAGAGATCAAGTGACTTGACCAAGATCACACAGTAAATGATCGAATGGGGTTCATTAGCCACTGTGGTATCCCTACTCCTTGTCATGAGACAGAATCCTGCTTCTAGTCTAGTAAGGGGAGATAAGTACAGAAATGCATAAAAAAAAATAGAGAGTATTGCGCAGGGGGACAGTAGCATTGACAATGGTTTCTCAAAATCACCCAATACTCAGTCCGTGTTGAAATTTCCTATTGCCTCGAAGATATCTTCTTGCACTTGGTTTGTTTGAATCAGAATCCAAATAAGGTCCACACACGGGATCCAGCTGTTACATGTTTTGAGTCATTTTCTTCTAAAACAGCCCCTTCCTCCCCGCCTGTTTTTTATGTCATTGAATTCTAAGAATGACTTACTTTTCAAAAATAATAAATCAGTCAAAATAAAACATTGAAAAAATAAACCAGAGAACATTCCAGATTATCCCTGTAATAAGAGAGCTCAGTCAGCACCCAAGGGAACACGGGGTGCGTGCTAAATGTGCACTCCCTTCCCCCATCTCCTGCATGTGTTACATCAGAGAAGAGGTGGAAGCCCCCAGACTTCAGGTCTCCCTAGCTGTAAGGTTCTATGATTGTGTCCTGTACAAAGTGCATTTTGAGGATCCCCTAAGTTCAGAGCCAGGGAGAGGTGTTATGTGTTATCTGTTCGTTTGCTTTGAAATGCCCTCCCCCCCACCCCCACGTCCGGGGTAGCTCTGAGCTAGGGAGACTTGAAGCTCCTTTCCCGGAACAATTTGATTTCATTTCCCAATAGATTCCTGCAGGCCAGTCTGCTGCCAGTCAGCAGCATCTGGGTTGTGTGACTCCAGCTTCCCTGCCTCCGGCTGATGCCACGAAGCTGCTATTTCAGACTGGCAGAGAGATAGCAGATGTGGCCAGGGCTTGGGGCCAGGACTGTCTTCCGCCACAGCCCTGAGGCTCAGGGTGGGCTTGGGGATCTTGACATCTTTCCATGCTCCGGAGGTAATTCTCCAGCCAGTGCCCCTGTCCTCCTCTGGCCAGCTGGTACTCAGGTCAGCTGGGAGATGGGTTTGCAGGCATTTCTCTTCCCGCAGTGAAAGCTGGAGCAGGCCGGTCCTACCTGTGCCTCCTGTCACCGATTTTATGATTACCAAAGTAATACAAGCCTACTGTAGACTACCTGGAAAATGCAGCAAAGCTCTAAAAAGAAAAAAATTACCTGTAACCTGGCTATAGAAAGAAAATTTTTTTATTTTTTATTTTTTAAAAGATTTTATTTATTGGGGTGCCTGGGTGGCTCAGTGGGTTAAAGCCTCTGCCTTCGGCTCGGGTCATGGTCCCAGGGTCCTGGGATCGAGCCCCGCGTCTGGCTCTCTGCTCAGTGGGGAACCTGCTTCCCTCTCTCTCTGCCTGCCTCTCTGCCTACTTGTGATCTCTGTCTGTCAGATAAATAAAATAAAATCTTAAAATCTTTAAAAAATCTTAAAAAATCTTAAAATCTTAATCTTAAAAATCTTAAAAAAAAAGATTTTATTTATTTATCTGACACAGAGAGATCACAAGTAGGCAGAGAGGCAGGCAGAGAGAGAGGGAGACCCTGGGATCATGACCTAACCCACTGAGCCACCCAGGTGTCCCTGAGTATTTTTTTAATAACAGCTTTATTGAGATACAACTAACAAACCTTAAGGTTCCCCCTTTTAAAGTGTACAGTTCAGTGATTTACAGAATATTCATGTGGTGTGTTAATCACCTCAAGGTTCCTCTATGTTATAGTACATATCAATAATTCATTCCTTTTTATTGCCAGATAATACTGAATTACAGTTGATCCTTGAACAACATGGGTTTAAACTGTGTGGATCCACCTGTATGCAAATTTTTTTGATAAATACAGTACATCACTGTAAATGTATTTTCTCCTATGATTTTCTTTTTTTTAAAAAGATTTTATTTATTTATTTGACAGACAGAGATCACAAGTAGGCAGAGAGGCAGGCATAGAGAGAGGAGGAAGCAGGCTCCCCGCTGAGCAGAGAGCTCGATGCGGGGCTCGATCCCAGGACCTTGGGATCATGACCTGAGCCGAAGGCAGAGGCTTTAACCCACTGAGCCACCCAGGCGCCCTCCTATGATTTTCTTAATAGCATTTTCTTTTCTCTAGCTTATTTTAATACATATAATATACAAAATATGTGCTAATTGACTGTTAATGTTAAGGTCAGTGGTAGGTTATTAGTAGCTAAATTTTCCAGGAGTCATAAGTTATACGTGGATTTTCAACTATATGGAGGTCGATGCCCCAACTTCCTCATTGCTCAAGTGTCAACTGTATATGGATGGACCACATTTTGTTTATCCATTCACCAACTGATAGACATTTGGGATATTTCCATTCTGAGGCCATTAGGTATAATGTTGCCATGAAAGTTTATGAAAAAGATTTTTGTGTGGGCATGTGTTTTCAGTCTTCTTTGATATGTATTTATTTTATTCTATTTTTTTTAAAGTTTTATTTGAGAGAGTGAGTGCGGGTGTGTGTGGGGGGAGGGGTAGAGGGAGAAGGAGAAGCAGACTCCCCTCTGTGCAGGGACCATATGCAGGGCTGGATCCCAGGACCTTGAGATCATGACCTGGGTGGAAGGCAGATGCTTAAGCTTAAAGGACTGAGCCACCCAGACACCCCTTGGATATGTATTTTAGATTAGCATTGCTGCATCCCTAACCCTCTGAGGAACTATGTTCTGCACTGTACAAGGGTTCTGATTTCCCCACCTTCTCACTAATACTGGTTTTTATCTACCTTTTTTATTATAACCATCCTAGTTAATGGGACGTAGTCTCATAATTTGACTGGCATTCCCTAATGACTAGAATTGTCAAGCATCGTTTCTTGCACTTGTAGGCAATTTGTATATCTTTGGAAAAATGGTCTACTCAAAGCTTTTGCCCATTCTTGAGTTGGGTTATTTGTCTTCTATTATTGAATTGTAAGAGCTCTTTATATGTTCTGGGTCCCTTGCTATACATATGATTTGTAAGTATTTTCTTCCTCCTGGGGGTGTCCTTTCACCTTCTTGATGATGTCCTTTGATATTTGTGTATTTTTTTATATTTGTGCATTTTTAACACCACTCTTTGCTTTAGTACTTGTGGTTTTTCCACTGGATACCATGTAGTTAAAAGTTCTAAAGTTATAAGGCTAGGATTTAAATTCTGACTCAGCTGGTGTGTGGCTCCTTTAGGCCAGTTTCCTAATCTTTCTAAACCCTAGTTTCCTTATTTGTAAAATAGGGAGGAGTATTAAGTCCACGTCATAGGATTGGTGTAAGGATTAAATCAGAAAATGGACAGAAAAGTCTTCATATAGGAAGCCCTCAATAGATGGTATTTACTGGTGTTCCATTTCCATCCCACCATAAACGTTCATCTTACTCCTCCTCTCTCTCCCTGCGCCCCTCTTGTTTTTTCTTTTCTCTTTCCCTCCTTTTCAGCCTTCTCCCTAACATGCCCTGGGCTCCATCAGAGCTGGTTTGCCCCCAGGGGTGGTCCTTGATGCCAAGAGTCCACTGATCCCTGATCTGGAATCTGTTTTCTCTAATCTTTGGGATTCCTAAACAGGGATGGCCTCCAGCCGACGTCAAACAGAGAGAAATCTGAGCCATGAATTTGTACCTAGTATTACATTTCAGTTCCTTAGATACCCTGCCAGGGCTGGGAGAGGCTGCTGAGTGAGGGGCACGCAGAGCTGGGGCACATTCGGGGATTTCCCAGAGAGCTAGGTTCCGGGGCTCAGGCTCACCCCCTCCTACTGCAAACTGTCCCTCCCTGTAGCTCATATTTCTCACCTGCCAATCAGATAGAACAATAGCTCCTTCCTGTGTCTCTCAGGCCAACAAGTCAGGGATATTTAGAAGATACCGTCACTTTAAAATGCTCAGCAAGGGAGCACTGGAGGGGCTCCACCCGTGGTGGCGGTGGCGGGCAGCAGCCCCCATCAGACTCCAGATCACAGCTCAAGGCTCAAGGTCTTGATCTTAGAGTTGTGGGTGCAGGCCCCATGTTGGGCTCTACCTGGAACCTACTTTAAAAAAAAAAAAAAAGGTAAACTACTTAGCAGGAAGGAATGCGGGTTACATGGGGATCTGGATCACAGAGAATCTGACATTAAGTAGGCAAATATTTATTAATATCATCTACTCGTTCAGACATTCCTGGACATGACACTTAACTGTCTGTCTTAGTCAGGATTCTTGACTCTTTTATTTATTTTTTTAATTAAAAAAAATTTTTTTGAAGATTTATTTATTTGACAGAGACACAGCAAGAGAGGGAACACAAGCAAGGGGAGTGGAAGAGAGAGAAGCAGGCTTCCTGCAGAGCAGGGAGCCCCATGTGGGGCTCAATTCTGGGACCAGATCCTGCGATCATGACCTGAGGTGAAGGCACTCAACGATGGAGCCACCCAGGCACTCCAACTCTTTTATTGTTTAATTAATTAATTACTTTATTTGTCAGAGAGAGAAAGAGAGCACAAGCAGGAGGGAGAAACAGGCTCCCTGCTGAGCTGGGAGCCGGATGGGGGGCCTGATCCCAGGACCCCGAGATCATGACCTGAGCTGAAGGCAGACGCTAAACGGAGTGAGCCACCCAGGTGCCCCAGGGTTCTTGACTCTTGATTGAAAGACAACACACATACAGAAAAGAGCACAAGTTGTAAAAACACAGCTTCCGTACCTCATCAAGAAACACAGCATGACCAGCCCCCCGAAGCTCCCTCCGTGCTCCTGACAGTTCTGCCCCCACTCCTCCCACCCCACCAAGGGGACTCATTCTCTAATCAAAACACTCGGTTGTAAATGGCAGAAACTGAACTCACGCTGGGTTGACAAATAATGGAGCATTTCACCCCACTGGGAAGTCCATGAGGGGGTCTGGCCAGCTGAATCCGCGTGCTGCCAGCCGCTCACAGGCTCTCAGACTGTTCCTTCTCTGCTCAGTTGTCTTCTATGTTGGCTTATACCCAGGAGTTTCCCTCTTCCCTGCAGATCTACAAATATCTTGGGATTGGACTTGGGGCAGATATCCATTGCTAAGCCCACCACTTGGTCAAGGGATAGTGTATAGAATAGAAAGATGAACCAGGTTGGAGACACCTGACTCCCTAGGAACCACGAAGTGGGCAGTCAGCCCCACACAAACCACATGCACTTGGTGTGAGTGAGGTTGGTTCCTCAAAGAAAAATCTCGAGGCCCTTAGCAGAATAGAAGGAACAAGTATGAGTGGACCCAAGCAAACCCTGTCTATTGCAACAACCAGTTGCAAGACTGAGCCCCACACTGGGTGCCTGGGAACAGACTCACTCACTTGCAGAATAACCATAGTCTTGACCCTCAAGGTGCTCACAGGCAAGGGGAAGCAAAGTGTCATTGGGGGAGGAGTGGCACATGCCTTGAGAAACACACAGGTAAGGTGATTTAGGAGGAAGCTAGGATGACTCTTGGGGGGAATCAGGGCTGGACACGTAGAGCAGAGGGGAACATAGAATAACGATTCCAGGTGACCTGACACACAGGGCTCTGGAGGGGGATTCTAGGATGTGAGGTAAAGCGGAAGGTTGCTGAGAAGAAGTAAGACAGGATCAAATACGGTGTAGGCAGTTCTGGGGGCTCTGTGCAATATGAAATGCAGGGAGACCAGCTGGGGGATTTTTCCAAAATCCAGGACAGAGATATGCATGGCAGGACTAGCCCCACCCTCCCCTGGCCCTGGACAGTTGGGTCACTTGCTCGACTACCATCTGCTCCTTTGGCCACTTCATGGGTGTGTCTTTGAGGTTCCTAGCTAGATTGTCACCTCTGCTAGGATAAGGGCTTTGGACTTGGACCTCTTGGATTGATCCTCTTGCTTTCTTTCTTGTCTTTTATCTCTTTTCCATCTTTTATCCATCATTGATCTTTTTGTTCTACCCTCTCTACTTCTTCAATTTTATCTTTCAACCCTACAATTTTAATCTCTAGGGCAGTTTTAACTCCAGGGAAAACAAAGGGTTATACAAGAGAGGAAAGGGGCTGCTAGCACCTGTGTGCTTCAGCTGTGTGCTGTTTTATGAATGATGTCAGTTTTAAATATTGACTTTACTACAAGGAAACTTTCAGTGATGGGACAAAGCCTACCCCATAAAGTGGTCCTGGGTAGTAGGGTAGTAGGGGACTTTCTGTTCCCTCTTTGGTCTCCTTGTACTTTATTCCCACCTTCCTCCCCAAAAAGATGGGATTATTTTTATCACTATCATCCAAGACTTGGTGGAAGTTAGAGGCAGAGTTGCCTCTAAGGAGGACCTGAGGGAGGCCTAGGGGCAGAGAATGTCACTTCCCTTTGATTCAGTGGCCCTTGCACTCTGATGTGGGGCTGTGTCTGCCAAAAGATGGGGCCCCCTTTCCAATTTTCACAAAGAAGACATGAGTCCATGATGACCTCATCTGTACCTCTAGAAGTTTGCGTCTGTTGAAAAAATGAAACATAAATTTCATATATATATATATATATATATACATATGTATGTATATATATATATATACACCCCCAAAGGAATTTTATTTATTTTTATTTTTTTAAAGATTTTATTTATTTATTTGACAGAGATCACAAGTAGGTAGAGAGGCAGGCAGAGAGAGAGGAGGACGCAGGCTCCCTGCTGAGCAGAGAGCCTGATGTGGGGCTCCATCCCAGGACCCCGGGATCATGACCTGAGCCAAAGGCAGAAGCTTAACCCACTGAGAGACCCAGGCGCCCCCTCCCCCGAAGGAATTTTTTTTTTTTAAGATTTTATTTATTTGTCAGAGAGAGTGAGCACAGGCAAACAGAGTGGCAGGCAGAGGCAGAGGGAGAAGCAGGCTCCCTGCTGAGCAAGGAGCCCGATGTGGGACTCGATCCCAGGACACTGGGATCATGACCTGAGCCGAAGGCAGCTGCTTAACCAACTGAGCCACCCAGGCGTCCCCCAAAGGAATTTTAAAATGAAAAAATTTATAGGGGAAGGGCCTAGGCCTTCCAAGATGGGGGACTTCATTGGGAAAAGGCTTAGGAGTGAGACCCACCCCAGAGCTCTACTCTGGGTGTCCGGCATTTAGATTTAAACTTCTGCCCTAGGGGCGGGCACCTGGGTGGCTCAGTCAGATGAGCCCTTGACTCTTGATTTCAGCTCAGGTCATGATCTCACGTTGTTGAGATCAAGCCCCGAATCAGACTCTGTGCAGTGTGTGGAGCCTGCTTAAGATTCTCTCCTTCCCTCTCCCTCTGCCCCCACCCCCTGGCCCACTCCTGTTCTCTCTCTCTCTAAAACAAAACAGAACAAAAAGTATTCCTATCTCTCTGCCCTGTCCCTCAGTGAGTAATCATTATCTCTGAGCTTCATTGCCTCAGTTAAAACAGGTAGAGGTGGGGTGCTTGAGTGGCTCAGGTCATGATCTCAGGGTCTTGGCATCCAGCCCTGTCCCCCTCCTTCCACCCCTCTTCCTCCCCCTGCTGGTGCTCTCTCTCATGCTCTTGCATGCGCTCTCTCTCTCAAATAAATAAATAAAATCTTTATAAATAAATAAATCAGATGGAGATAATTTCTACCTCCCATGAATGTTGGGAGGATACAGTTCAATCACGAAGATAAAATACTTATCCTGGTGTCTTCCTGACCTGCCACTGGGTTTCCTACACCCAAGGCTCCTTATTAGAAAACTCTCCCGTAGGACCTGGACCTCTTTGGGCACTCTGCATGGGGTTGCATGTGTCAATCCTCTTATTAGTTCTCCAGTTCCAATAATAGGATCAGATATCAGTTCCGTGTTGTGTGAGTCACCTAAGAAAACCTCTCGTTTCCCTGGAAGGCAGGTAACATACACATTGGTAGCTTACGGTCAAGATCCTCCCTAGCCAGAAAAGGGATGGGCTGGCCAGGGCAGCTGTGTTTGGGCCCAACACCCGGGTCCCAGTGCTCTGCAGGATTTCCCAGGAATGGGAGAGGCCAGCTGACTATAATCAGAAAGTGCCAGGAACTTAGAGATGGAAGTCCTGGGTTGAAGGTCCCTCTTTTCCTGTTGTCTCTCTGAGCCTGGCATCCTTCACATAAAAAATGGAAACCATAATGTCCACCAAATGGAGCCATTGAGTGAAATTCTCACATCTAGCTCTTGTGGTTCAGGAGGCAGAGCTGCTGGGTGACCCCTGTCCGCTCCGGCAGCCTCCGGAAAAGTGGGATCTGCTCATAATTGAGACCTGCCTTCTCCTGGAGGTGACATGGGCAGAGAAGGGGCTTTGAGGGGAGCAAATGCTGTGAAAGCAAGGAGGGAACTTTCAGGCCCCTCCCTCCCAAAGCAGCTCTTCCTTGGGATCGTGGTAAGAGCAACGGGTGCAAGGAGGGAAGAAGTCTGGGACCTCGGGGTGCACAAGCTTGGCTCTGCGTCCCTTTCACTCTGCGGGAAAAGTGTGATATTCTTAAGATCCAGTAAAGGACCCCGGAGGTGGGCACAGGAGATGTTGGGATTCCCGATGTGGGTGACCTCAGAGTGTCTCATCTAGGTGGAGACCTCCCTTGGCGCTGCCTCTCCCAACACAGCACCAGCCACAGTAGCCCTGGGCCAATGTATGGCACTAGCAAGCTTTCTATCATGTGTGTTCTAGCAGCTTCTTCATGGCAAAGCCCAAGAGGCTGGATGTTACCCTCCTCATTTTGCAGAGGAAGAAACCGAGCCTTGGAGAAGTCAAGTCACCTGTGCCCGGTTTCACAGCTCCTAAGTGGCATAAGAGGGCTCACTACAGCCCTCTCTCCTCCATCCAGCAGGAAATACCACAGTTCACACCCACTTGAAAAAATGTGCTCAGGGGCTGGGTCGCTCTGTTCCCACCTGCAGGGGACTTTCTGTCCGTCTGGGAATGCAAAGCCCTCCCACTGTGCAGGGATGTCTCCTCCTGTGAGACTCTGACCCAGGTCTCTCCTACTTTCTCAGGCCCTGAAAAATCTTCAGGCATCATCCATGGATTGTGATTGAGGCGGGCAGCTCCCTCAGCAGCCCTGAGCTACCGTGAGTAACCTCAGTGTGGAAAAGGGCAGATGGTGGCCAGGAGCCTGCCTGCGGTCCCCTCTCCCTTTACTGCTTTCTTCTGCACATTTCCACAGCTCCAGAAGGGTTCCCTCCCTCTGCAGTTCATGCGTCCTATAGCACTTGACTCCCTGTAGATAGCAACATTTGGAGTTCCCTATGTCGTTTACTTACTTTTAATAATAGAAGCTGCATCTGCTTGTTTAAAAGAAGCCAGACAACCCAGAAGCACGCTGGGCAGAAAGGGCACGTTGTCAGTTATGGAAGTTAGGACATGCCCTGCCCCCCAGGCTCATTCCATTACTCCAATACCAATACCAATCCCCCTTTTTACAGATGGGTAAACTGAGTTACAGACAGATGAAGTGTGTGGTCAGGGATCACAGGCTAGAAAGTGACTGAGCCTGGTGAGGGAGTCCGATCATCCATCAAGCTGTTGGCTAAACCTAAAATTGTCTCCCTAAAAAGAATTCTGAAGCAAAAGGTGGGAATTCTGTTTTAAAAATAATATTTCCCTCCTTAGAAAAAGAGAGAGAGAGAGAAAGGGGAGTGGAAGAGGGAGGGAGAAAGTAAGGACAATATACATTTCCAAAGACATTCTACAACGGGGGCTTTTGCTCTGCATAGACTAGGTTTTGGTGGACGTCTTAAAGTCCTATTCCCGGGAGAGTGCCCTAGCGAGATGGCCATAGTTCGGGTTGGGGAGGAGGCCCCCACCTGGCGGGTGGTCAGAGTGGGGGTTGGGGAGGAAGGGGACGGCTCCCTGCAAGGCATTGGGGTGTGGCAGGGCGAGTCCCTAACTGGCTGCCCTCTCTTCCCGCAGGCCCCCAGCGAGAGGCATGTGGCTGCCGCGCGTCTCCAGCACGGCTGTGACCGTGCTCCTGCTGGCGCAGACCTGCATCCTGCTTTTCCTGGTCTCCTGGCCCAGGCCGCCATCCCCAGCCAGCAGCAAAGAGCGGGTGCACGTGCTGGTGCTGTCCTCGTGGCGCTCGGGCTCGTCCTTTGTGGGCCAGCTCTTCAGCCAGCACCCCGACGTCTTCTACCTGATGGAGCCCGGGTGGCACGTGTGGACCACCCTGTCGCAGGGGAGCGCGCCCGCGCTGCACATGGCCGTGCGCGACGTGGTGCGCTCCGTCTTCCTGTGTGACATGGACGTGTTCGACGCCTACCTGCCGTGGCGCCGCAACCTGTCGGACCTCTTCCAGTACGCGGTGAGCCGCGCGCTGTGCTCGCCCCCGGCCTGCAGCGCCTTCCCGCGCGGCGCCATCAGCAGCGAGGCGGTGTGCAAGCCGCTGTGCGCGCGGCAGCCCTTTAGCCGGGCCCAGGAGGCCTGCCGTGCCTACAGCCACGTGGTGCTCAAGGAGGTGCGCTTCTTCAACCTGCAGGTGCTCTACCAGCTGCTCAACGACCCGGCGCTCAACCTGCGCATCGTGCACCTGGTGCGCGACCCGCGGGCCGTGCTGCGCTCGCGTGAGCAGACCGCCAAGGCGCTGGCGCGCGACAATGGCATCGTCCTGGGCACCAATGGCACCTGGGTGGAAGCCGACCCCGGCCTGCGCGTGGTGCGGGAGGTGTGCCGCAGCCACGTGCGCATCGCCGAGGCTGCCACGCAGAAGCCGCCGCCCTTCCTGCGAGGCCGCTACCGCCTGGTGCGTTTCGAGGACCTGGCGCGGGAGCCGCTGCCGGAAATCCGCGCGCTCTACGCCTTCGCGGGCCTGAGCCTCACGCCGCAGCTGCAGGCTTGGATCCACAACATCACGCACGGGTCCGGGACTGGCGCGCGCCGCGAGGCCTTCAAGACCTCGTCCAGGGACGCGGTCAATGTCTCCCAGGCCTGGCGCCACGCGCTGCCCTTCGCCAAGATCCGCCGCGTGCAGGAGCTGTGTGCCGGCGCGCTGCAGCTGCTGGGCTACCGGCCGGTCTCCTCGGAGAGCGAGCAGCGCGACCTCACCCTGGACCTGGTGCTGCCGCGTGGCCCTAGCAGCTTCAGCTGGGCGTCCTCCACGGCCGCACACCCCTAACCTTAGTGGACGCCCCCAGTTGCAGCGCTGGGGAGGGAGCCGGCGATGCGGGGTGCACGCCGTTTATTGGAGGGGCCAGGAGCTTGGGAGCCCTCCTCTGTAGTATGAATGGACTGGGTCCCCAGAGCTCCATGTTTCTTCTTGCTTCTGAATTTTCTTTTGAGTCTTCAGCAGCTGGGTTCCCATCAGGCGGACATTTCATGGAAAACTGTGTCTGCCCCTTCCTCTGCGTGCAGGGAATAAGCTCAGACGACTTGACTGCTTCTCCAGCCCTTTCTTCCTAAGTTTCTTTTCCTATCGGATGCGTCATCCAGCAGCTGAGAAGGGGTTCCCAGCCCTGCCTGGGAGTAGAGAGAGGCACTGTGGTGAGCTGACCGGCATTCCCGACTTTGTTCCCCATGTCCCACCACCACACTCAATCAGAGCTGTTGGCGTTTATACTCACTGGGTACTTTCAGAAAGAAATCAGACAAGATGCTCCTTACTTTGTGGTCTCCCGGTAGCCTCTCTCTGCCCCATCTCCTGGGAGCCCACAGCCCCCATTGCCTTCCCAATTAACCTGGGGTGAACGTTTGATTTCTCCTGACAGTAATGACCCTACCCACAGAAATAGACATCATAATTAAGTTTGTGCTGCTAGACTTTACAGTCTATAAAGTTTGACAAGTAAAATGCAAAACTGAAAGGACTTGTCTAAGGTCACATGATGAGGAGGACGAAGGGAGGAGGAGGAGGTTTTGCTCTGAGGCTACATTTAGAAGGAGAGGGTCAATCAGGCTTGCAGAGACCTGTCTCCGTCCTGAAGGAGGGTCAGAATTTTCTATCCTTTTGTGTGATGGAAGAGCAAGCAGTCATGGCTGGGGCCACAGCCGCAGGATATAGGAGGTGATGACATGTCTGGGCCCAGAGTGCAGAACCTTAGAGAACCTACCGGATAAGCACCGAGGGAGGCAGTGAGGGGGAAAGGTAGAGGGAGAAAGGAAGAAGGGGTGGGGGGAAGCTCCCAGAACCTCTGGGAAGAACAGGGATGCAGAACTGAGTGTGCACATACTTTAGGGCATGGAGTTGGTGCCGGGACTGGTAGCTGTCAGCACATGTGTGCCCGGTAACTCTGGAAAGGACTGGGCTGTTCCCATCAATTGCCAGGAGGGATATTCTGGAGGTTGCTGGCTTCTTTTTTTTCAACCCAAGTGTGTGGCCTTGGATTGGTGGGACCTCAATTGTGGACCCCTATTTTTGCTGCAGAGCAAGTGGTCAATGGGGAATCTGGTGTTTTCCACTTATTTTCTTTCCGGGAGGAGAGAGATACTGACCTTGAGTCTGAAGCTTCAGCACACCTCAGTTAAGGATCTGTCAGGCTATAAAAACTTTAGGCCTCATAAAACCTCAATCTGCCCTTCATATTAACATGGGGAGGATATATAAAACCCTGAATGTATTGGGGCACCTGGGTGGCTCAGGCGGTTAAGTGCCTCACTTTGGCTCAGGTCATGATCCCACAGTCCTGGAATGGAGCCCTGCACTGGGCTCCCTGCTCAGCAGGGAGTCTGCTTTTTCCTCTCCCTCTGTACCTTCCCCAGCCCTGCTCAAGCTCTCTCTCAAATAAATAAGAACTAACTAACTAAATAAATAATTGAAAGCCCTGAATTTATCAATGGGGACTGCAACTTAGGCTCAGGCCACATAGCTTCATATAAGGGATACACCTCAAACTCACAACTCTGGCTTCAGGGCTTACAGTTCTAACTGAACTGGGTTGCAGTAAAAGACCCCACAACAAGCTTGGAAAGCCAGATCATTTCCCCCAGTAATGACAGGGGTCTCTAGGTGTGAGGGAGTGAGCCATCCCAGCATTTGGCTGGCATATGGCTGCACACATCTCCAGGGTATGGTAAGCAGAGGGCTGGGGTACTGCGGCCCCTGCTGTTGACACCTTTTCCCCTTCCTGTCCCTCCCTGTGCTGGCCATTGGGGATAAAAGTAGCCTGTGAGTTTGCCTGGAAGGGGTGTAATATCAAGTGGAGGAGTCAGCCTAGGAAGGTTGCTGGACAATGTAGTATGTTCAGGCGAAGAGAGATAAGCAAGAAGCTCATGGTGCCAAGAATAGAAAGACCCTGATCCCTTGTGGGGTCCAGGAAGGCTTTTGGGATAGCTCAAAGCCCAGCCGCCTGATCATGGCATCATACAAGTTTCATTTACCTCTGCTCTGGTTACAGGCTGTATTGATGGCAACAATTAATAATCTTTGCTATGTGATTTATCCATTCTGGCTGCACACCCAAAGTCCCAGAAAGGGGATGACTGGCTCCCAGAATACACTCCCTGTGTATAGTGAACTCGGGGTAAGCCTCTGGGTGAGTTCCCTGGCATATCTGGTTCTAAGCAAGCCTGGGGGTGAACCCAGGTCAAGTTTCAGGACAAGGACAGGCTGCACCCAACTCAGTGGTTCAATGAGTCAGGCCAGTTCAGACCCTGGGGACATACTAGGAGACTGAGGTGTCACAAACCTTGCTCTCATGGGGAGTGCAGACCCAGAGGAAATAGTCCCACAGATAAACATGCAAACATAGATGTCAATTGTGCTCTAAGAAGAAACAATAAAAATGGGGAGAGGATGACCTACTTTAGTATGGGGAGTAGGGAGGACCTCTTTGGAGGGGAAGCATTGATTTGAATATATGAAGGATGGATAGGAGCTCATCAAGCTCCTTGACAGAGGGAAGAAAAGGAGCCATGGAAAGAGTGAGGGGTGGGTCCCCAGTTTCCTTGAAAAAATTAAAATTTAGGCTCATGAGATGAGAGAAGCCCTCAAGAGGTGGTCAAGTTTGTGTGTCTCCGAGAACCACTTGATCAGAGAGCTTTCATGTCTTTAAAGATGAAACTGCCAAATGACTCTAAAGGCAGAATAACAACTTATACCCTCCAGAATGGGGTCAAGAATGTCCTTCCCATCCCTCTCCTGCTGGGTTAGTACACCCCAACCCACCACCATCACCTGTGCAGGGTAAATCAGTCCTTTCTTTTTTACCTACCTGATGGAATATTATTCTGTGCTAAAAAGATATGAGCTATCAAGCCATGAAAAGACGTGGAGAAAACTGAAACGCCTATTATTAAGTGAGGGGAAAAAAAGCCTATGTGAAGAAGTCACATCCTGTACAATTCCAACTATATGACATTCTGGAAAAGGCAAAACCATGGAGACAGTAAAAAGATTAGTGGTTGCCAGGGGATAGGGAGGGGAGGAATGACTAGATAGAGCCAGGGTTTGTGGGGCAATGAAAATACTCTCCATGAGGGGCACCTGGGTGGCTCAGTGGGTGAAGGCCTCTGCCTTCAGCTCAGGTCATGATCTTGGGTCGTGGGATCAGGTCCTGGGATCGAGCCCCGCATGTGGCTCTCTGCTCAGCAGGGAGCCTGCTTCCCCCCTCTCTCTGCCTGTCTCTCCATCTACTTGTGATCTCTGTCTGTCAAATAAATAAATAACTTTTTAAAAAAATACTCTCCATGATCCTATAGTGATGGGGATATGTCACTAACAATTTGTCCACAATCATAGAACGTACAACACCAAGAGCAAACTCTAAGGTACACTAGGGACTTTGGGTGATTATGATGTGTGCATGTAGGTTCATCCTGGGTAACAAATGTACCCCTCTGGTAAGTGGTATTGATAATAGCCATGAATGTGTGAGGGCAGGCGGTGTATGGGACATCTCTGTACCTCTTTATTTTGTTATACACCTAAAACTCTTCTAAAGAAGTAAAGTCTTCTTAAAAAACTGCAGTAAAAGCATTGGTAGTCTCAGGAGGGTGTGAGAGTCTGCTCAAATGAGAGGGTTGGGCCAACCACTCAGAGACTGAAGCAATCACCTCAGATTGGACTTTGAATTTTCCTGGAATGGCAAGTCCTTCAGCCAATCGTGGGTTCTCTCCCTTAGGATTATGACTGGAGAACCTGGTTGGCCCTATAGTTCTAGTGCCATTGTGATCCCAGTCTCCAAGTCCTCCGCACCTCCATTCATTTGTTCAATACACATTATGAATTGAGTATTGACCAGTGCACAAGTAGGGAATGATCACGGGGATTAGGAATGTATGCATATAGGGGTGTGAACTGCAATTTTTAATGGGGTGATCAGGGTAGGTCTTATTGAGAAAGTGACATTTGAGCAAAGTCTTAAAGGAAGTGAGTCAGTTAATTAAGGGTAACTACAGGTAGAGTGTCCCAGAAGAGGAAAAAGACAATACAAAAATTGTTAAGGAGGGAACCCATTTGGTATATTGGAAGAACAGCAAAGGGCTAGTGGGTCTGGTGTGGTGGGCCAAAGGGAGAGTGCTAGGAGGTGAGAAGGTAAGAGAGAGAGAGTCAGATCATGTAGGATTTTGTGGGCTTTGGTGAGGACTTGGGCTTTTACTTCGAATGAGAGAGAGGGTGTCCAAGACCACAGTTGCTCTGTGGCACTCCTTTGTCAAACAAATAAATTTGCATATAATATTATATATGTGCATAATATGTAAGATATTTAAAAAATAATAGAAGTACCCAGTTAAATATTTCATTATTATATGACTGCTTATGTTAGTATTCTGAATTAGTGTATTGTCAGGTTTTCAAGTTTTTTAACTGGATTTAAGTTAATCACAATGTGGGGGGTGCCTGACTGGCTCAGTTGAAAGAGCATGTGACTCTTGATCTTGCGGTTGTGAGTTCGAGCCCCACGCTGGGTGTAGAGATTACTTACATAGAAAATAAACCTTAAAAAAATTAATCACACACAAAAAATTAATCACACTGTAGCCTTCTTCTGCAACTTAGATTTTCTCCTCACCTTTATATTCCTGGGCCTCATAATGTTGCTTGCAGGTTTAAGTCATTTATTTCTACTACTGAACAGTATTTTGTTGAAAATTATATCACAGTTTTGTTTACCCATTCTTGTCTTGATGGACACCTGCCTTGTTTTCACTTGCTTGCTATTACCATGCTACTAGAACCATCTCGTATGAATCTCCTGCTACAAAGGCTATAGGATATTCATCTTGGAGTGACTTGCTAGATCATGAGAATCTTCATCCAACATTATTCCAGAATGGCTGTTGTCAATTTAGCCCTCCAGAGTTCCAGTTGCTCTACAACCTCACCAAAAACTGACATTCTCAGACTTTAAAATTTTTGGTTATTGAGTGGTTGATAAATTATCTCATTGTAATTTCATTTTGTGTTTCATTGATTAATAATGAGGTTAAGCATCTTTTCCTATTTTTGTTGGCAATTTATATACTCTCTTTGATGAAGTAACCTATTCAGGTCTTTTGTTTCTTTGTCATTTTCCTATTGAGTTTTAGGAGTGTTTTATAGATTCTGGATACCACTCCTTTGCCAGGTACATGTATTGCAAACATCTTTTCCCAGTTTATGGCTTGTCTTTTTGCTGTTTTTATAATAACACTTGAATAACATAAGTTCTTAAAGTAGTTAAATTTATCAAGCCTTTCCTTTATAACCTTTGCTTTTTCTATCTACTTTAAGAGCTCCTTCAGTGTTATGAGGTCATAATGATATTCAGCATTTTCTTCTAAAAGTTTTATAGTTCTGCATCTCACTATAAGTGAAATAAGTGAGACAGGTGATGGAGTTCTAAAAAACTCCATCTGGTTTTTTTTGTGTGTCTGGTTACTTCATAATTTTCTTACAGGCTTCTGTTTTTCCTGGACTTAGTATTGCCTTTCAGTTTTTTCACATTAAGAGAAGAAATAGGTACCTTCTTCACCCTGTCATTAAAAAGTGGAGCTTCTTAACCATTTTGTCCGTAGCTAGAAATCAATTACACTATTTTTCCTGAAGACACTCTTCTTTCTGTTCTAATCTGGTTAGGTGGCTGTTAGGACTTGTGCACAGAAGTCAGGCTAACACTCCTGGTTAAATCCATCATTTCTTGCATTGCACATCTTTCTCTTTCTTGGTTATCACTCCTTAACTTCACTGGAGGACAAACTCAACTTTCTTAGAAAGGACATATAAAACATACATTTTCTGAGTTCTGCAAGTATAAATGTCTTTTAAAAAAAGATTTTATTGGGGCGCCTGGGTGGCTCAGTGGGTTAAAGCCTCTGCTTTCGGCTCAGGTCATGATCCCAGAGTCCTGGGATCAAGCCCCACATCGGGCTCTCTGCTCCACGGAGAGCCTGCTTCCTCCTCTCTCTCCCTGCCTGCCTCTCTTGCCTACTTGTAATCTCTGTCTGTCAAATAAATAAATAAAATCTTTAAAAAAATAAAAAAAGATTTTATTTATTTGACAAAGAGGGAGAGAGAGACAGAGACAGAGAGGAGTAGCAGGGGGAGCAGGAGAAGTAGAGGGAGAAGCAGCCTCCCTACTGAGCAGGGAGCCTGACACGGTGCTCCATTCCAGGACCCTGGGACCATGACCTGAGTGGAAAGCAGATGCTTAACTGACTGAGCCACCTGGGCTCCCTAAATGTCTTTTTTTTTTTTCAACCTTTCAATTCAGAATTTGGGGATAGAACTGTAAATTCAAAATAATGTTCCCTAATGTGACACACAATTGATTGTTATATAACCCTAAATTGAGTGGTTTCTTCCACTTCTTACACACTGGTGGTCTGGGAAATGTACCAAAAGATAGTATTATTAAATATTTCATGACTTTTTTATGCTTACTATTGCTATTTGAGATACGTTTCTTGGGTGATGCAAAATCGCAGCTGCAGTGTTGAGGCATGAACATTAGCTCTCAAAACAAAGTCTTCAGGGGCACCTAGGTGGCTCAGTGGGTTAAGCCTCTGCTTTTGGCTCAGGTCATGATCTCAGGGTCCTGGGATTCCCACATCAGGCTCTCTACTCAGTGAGAAGCCTGCTTCCCCTCTCTCTGCCTGCCTCTCTGCCTACTTGTGATCTCTGTCTGTCAAATAAATAAATAAAATCTTAAGAAAACAACGACAAAGTCTTCAAGAGGGAACTCTAATAAACAATTTGCTAATGTTCTTGAATTAATATTACGTAAAATACTATGAATTTTCCATGAAATGCTTAATATTACGTAAAATATTATGAATTTTGCACGGAACGTTTAATTTAAAGTATTTAAGCTTTCCAAAAAATCGCTTCCCTTCCAACTGTTGAAGGTGTTGCTACTGTCTTCCGGATCCCTTTTAAATCTACACGTCAGATCTGGGTGGGTATGCAATTCCCCTAGTTTCTTGGAGGTGGCGCTGCAGAGAAGGGCAGAGAAGAGCGCATCCTCCTGGACAGGAGAGACTTGTCCAGTAGGGGGCGTAGCCAGTGGGTGCCACCGGAGAGCCGTGCGCAACGTCAGGGGCGGGAACAACTCTCGCCCCGCCCCTGCCATCTGCGGCCCCCTGTGATTGGAGGAAGGTCCATCACTTGGCCGCGCGATTGGGGTGGGAGGAAGAGGGCCCCATTCCCGGGTGAAGCTGAGGCGGTGGA
>PISX010018043.1:0-41761 GCA_004024625.1 Mellivora capensis | reverse complement strand
ACCCACAGCAATCATCATCCTCAATGGGAAGAAGCTCACAGCCTTCCCGTTGAGATCAGGAACACGACAAGGATGCCCACTCTCACCACTCTTGTTCAACATAGTATTAGAAGTCCTAGCAACAGCAATCAGACAACAAAGAGAAATAAAAGGTATCCAAATTGGCAAGGAAGAAGTCAAACTCTCTCTCTTCGCAGATAACATGCTACTTTATATGGAAAACCCAAAAGACTCCACCCCCAAACTACTAGAACTCATACAGCAATTCAGTAACATGGCAGGATACACTTCCAAACTACTAGAACTCATACAGCAATTCAGTAACATGGCAGGATACAAAGTCAATGTACAGAAATCAGTGGTTTTCTTATACACTAATAATGAAAATACAGAAAGGGAAATTAGAGAATCGATTCCATTTACTATAGCACCAAGAACCATAAGATACCTGGGAATAAACCTAACCAAAGAGGTAAAGGATCTGTACTCGAGGAACTACAGAACACTCATGAAAGAAATTGAAGAAGACATAAAAAGATGGAAAACCATTCCATGTTCTTGGATCGGAAGAATAAACATTGTTAAAATGTCTATAGTGCCTAGAGCAATCTATACTTTTAATGCCATTCCCATCAAAATTCCACCGGTATTTTTCAAGGAGCTAGAGCAAGTAATCCTAAAATTTGTTTGGAATCAGAAGAGACCCCGAATCGCTAAGGAAATGTTGAAAAAAAAAAAAAACTGGTGGCATCTCATTACCTGATTTCAAGCTTTACTACAAAGCTGTGATCACCAAGACAGCATGGTCGTGGCATCAAAACAGACAAATAGACCAATGGAACAGAGTACAGAGCCCAGATATGGACCCTCAACTCTATGGTCAAATAATCTTCGACAAAGCAGGAAAAAATGTACAGTGGGAAAAAAGACAGTCTCTTCAATAAATGGTGCTGGGAAAATTGGACAGCTATATGTAGAAGAATGAAACTCGACCATTCTCTTACACCGTACACAAAGATAAACACGAAATGGATAAAGGACCTTAATGTGAGACAGGAATCCACCAGAATCCTAGAGGAGAACATAGGCAGTAACCTCTTTGATATCAGTCACAGCAACTTCTCTCAAGATATGTCTGCAAAGGCAAAGGCAACAAAAGCAAAAATAAACTTTTGGGACTTCATCAAGATCAAAAGCTTCTGCACAGCAAAGGAGACAGTCAACAAAACAAAGAGGCAACCCACGGAATGGGAGAAGATATTTGCAAATGACAGTACAGACAAAAGGTTGATATCCAGGATCTATAAAGAACTTCTCAAACTCAACACACACAAAACAGATAATCATATCAAGAAATGGGCAGAAGATATGAACAGACACTTCTCCAATGAAGACATACAAATGGCTATCAGACACATGAAAAAATGTTCATCATCACTAGCCATTAGGGAGATTCAAATTATAACCACATTGAGATACCACCTCACACCAGTTAGAATGGCCAAAATTAGAAAGACAGGAAACAACGTGTGTTGGAGAGGATGTGGAGACAGGGGAACCCTCTTACAGTGTTGGTGGGAGTGCAAGTTGGTGTAGCCACTCTGGAGAACAGTCTGTAGAATCCTCAAGAACTTAAAAATAGAGCTTCCCTATGACCCTGCAATTGCACTACCTTATTTACCCCAAAGATATAGATGTCGTGAAAAGAAGGGACATCTGTACCCCAATGTTTATAACAGCAATGGCCACGGTCGCCACACTGTGGAAAGAACCACGATGCCCTTCAACAGATGAATGGATAAAGAAGATGTTGTCTATAAACACTGTGGAGTATTATGCCTCCATCAGAAAGGATGAATACCCAACTTTTGTAGCAACATGGACAGGACTGGAAGAGATTATGCTGAGTGAAATAAGTCAAGCAGAGAGTCAATTATCTTATGGTTTCACTTATTTGTGGTGCATAACAAATAACACAGAGGACATGGGGAGATGGAGAGGAGAAGGGAGTTGAGGGAAATTGTGGGGGACATGAACCATGAGAGACTATGGACTCTTAAAATCAGCCTAAGGGTTTTGAAGGCGCAGGGGGTGGAAGTTGGGGGAGTCAGGTGGTGGGTATTATGGAGGGCACGCATTGCATGGAGCACTGGGTGTGGTGTAAAACTATGAATTCTGTTACGTTGAAAAGAAATGAAAAAAAAAAGTCTAAAAAAAAAAAACTAATGCCAACTAATTCTACGACTCATTAAGAAATTATAATTCTTGGATGTCTCTTAATAGACTGATTCTAGTTTAACTTGACTGATGAATAAATAACACAAATTGAAATAATTTTTCTTGGACTTATTTAATTAGGAAACTATTTAATAATATGTGTGGGTATGAATTGTAGAAGCCTGGGTAGGGAGGATATAGAGGAAAGCTCATTTGATGGAAATAACTAAGCACATGACTTATGAACTTAACTCTGACTTACAGAATCATTAACCTTTGATCAAGAGACAATATAGTGGTCACCTAGATTGGTGCTTCTCATCCTAGACCTATTAAATTAGACTTTATGGTAATGGAGCAGCTGGTCCACGGATCTACGTTTGGGAAGCCCTGACCTCACGCATCCTCTAGGTACTGCAGGAATCCTCCCCAAAATGTCTCTAGTATACTGCCATCTACTGTAAACACTTCCAGTGACAAGGAGCTTATGGCTTCAGAAGGCAATACACTTCACGACTTAAAAGCTCTAATTGTTAACCTAATTAAACTGGAAACACATATTTTGAAAGCCTACTATGTTCCAGGTGCTTTATATTTCTAATTATCATAGTAACTCCATTGAAAAAGTCCTATTCTCCTTATTTATGGATTAGGAAAATGAAGCTCTGAGAAGTTGAACGGCTTATCCAAATCCCCAAAATTTAGAGGCAGAACAGTGATTGAAATCTTTTACTGTCTGAGGCAAACATTTTCTTGTTTAATTCTTAAAAATACCTTATAGAGTATATAAAATTATCCCCAATTTACAAATGAGGAAACCAAAGATTGGAGATCTTTAGTGATATCAGAGTAAAATAACCAGTACGTGACAGATTGGTAAACCAAACTCAGTTCTGACTCAAAAACCTGAGATCTTAACCATTATTCCTTAAACCTTCTCAAACATTTGAATATAACACATTGTAATAAAAAAGAAGCAGCATAGAGAAAGGGGTAGCTAATTCTAGTATTAAAGTGGATCCATTCAGTTTTCTAGGAAAGGTGCAACCTAACCTTGGCTTCAAAAGATAGAGGTCGTCCAGGCAAACAAAGGAGAGGAGATAATGTTGGAAAATGAGCATAATAGAAAGGTGTAGAGCTAGAACACATCACAATTACAATTTGCCTGCATTCCACATTTCCTTCTCTGGAATAATGTTCATTTTTACATTCTTTCATCTGTCAACTTTCCATTTCTTATGTTTCTTCAAAACACTTATTACTATAATAATAATGGATATTACTTATTGAATACTTACTATATTATATATATATATATATATATATATATATATATATATATATATACTATATTACAGAACTTTACATGGAATCACTCATTTAGGCCTCACAAAACTCTTTGAGGTAGGAATTATTAGGAATTATTAATATGCTTATTTTGCATGTGAGAAAACTGAAGCACAATAAGAACAGCTAATTTATACAAGGTCACAGCGCCAGTAGTTATGAATTTGAAGTCCAACAGTCTAGCTCCAAAGCTTCCTTTTATAACCACTGCACTCAACTACCTACCTAGTTGGCATTATAATATGTAATTATTTGTTCCACTTATTTTCTCTCTCTTCGGACTGGAATGTAATTACATAAGGGCATGTACTGTATCTATTTTGTAAATGCTGTTTCTTTAGCACCTAAAATAATACCTGGCACAAATGAGTTGCTCAACAAATAATTTTTCAATGAATTAATTATTTTAAGACTTTTTTATAGTATCTATTATATATAGATTATGCTAGGTACTAAAATTATGGAAGAAGTTTAATCCCTCTTCCACAAGACAGTTCTTAAAATAAATAAAGGCAAGTTTTGTATACTTTTTAAATTTCTTCTTTTCTAGAAATAATAACCTTATTTTCTTCTATCATTCCTCATGTCACATGATATTACCCAGGCTTTCTCCTCTGGACAGGAGCAGTTCATCAGTAAAAATGAGGGGTACACAAAATTTACCAGAGTGCTTTAGGAATGGTCTGGCCCCCTTTTCCTATACTCTGCACTTCTTTTAATGGAACCCAAGATTATCATTGATTTTCTAGCAGCTGTACCAAATTATTCACCCTTGTAGAGTTGGAAATAAAATAAAAAGCAAATAATCTTTTTGGTAGAATTCCCCTGGAAAGCCATGCGGCCCTGGGCTCCTGCTTGTTGGGAGATTTTTGATTACTGCTTTAGTTTCTTCATGGTTTGGGGTCAGTTTACATTTTCTATTTATTCCTGTTTCAGTTTTGATAGTTTATTTATTTCTAGGAATTTATCCAGTTCTTCTAGATCGCTGTATTTGTTGCCATATAATTGCTCATAATATTCTCTTATAATTGTTTGTATTTCCTTGGTGTTGGTTGTGATCTCTCCTCTTTCATTCATGATTTTATCTATTTGGGTACTTTCTCTTTTCTTTTTGATAAGTCTGGATAGAGGTTTACTGATCTTATGAATTATTTCAAAGAACACGTTTCTAGTTTCATTGATCTGTTCAACTGTTTTTGTTTTTGTTTTTGTTTTTGTTTTTGTTTTTGTTTTTGTTTTCATTTCTATATCATTGATTTCTACTCTGGTCTTTATTATTTCTCTTCTGCTTTTGGATTTAGGCTTTATTTGCTATTCTTTTTCCAGTTTCTTCATCTGTAAGATTAGGTTGTATATTTGAGAAGTTTCTTATTTTTTGAGAAAGGCAAGTTTTGCTACATACTTCCCTCTTAGGACTGCCTTTGCTGCACCCCCAAAAGCTTTGAACTGTGGTGATTTCATTTTTGTTTGCTTCCATGTATTTTTTTTTATTCTTTAATTTCCTGGTTAACCCATTCATTCTTCAGTAGGATGCTCTTTAACCTCCATCTTTCTTATCAGTTCTTCCATTTTTTTTTCTTGTCATTGACTTCTTGGTTTATGGCATTGTGGTCTGAAAATATACATTGTGTGATCTCAATCTTTTTGTACCAGTTGAGACCTGATTTGTTACCCGATATGTGATCTGTTCTGGAGAACATTCCATGTACACTCAAGAAGAACGTGCATTCTGTGCTTTAGGATGAAATACTCTGAATGTATCCGTGAAGTCTATCTGGTCCTGTGTGTCATTCAAAGCCCTGTTTCCTTGTTGAACTTCTGCTTAGATGATCTGTCCATTGCTGTGAGTGGGATGTTAAATCCCCTACTATTATTGAATTATTATCAATGAACTTCATTGACTTTCTTATTTATTGGTTTATATAACTACCTGATCCCAAGTTAAGAATATAAATATTTACAATTGTTAGATCTTCTTGTTGGGGAGGGACTTTAAGTATGATATAGTGTACGTCTTCCTCCCTTATTGCAGTCTTTCATTTAAAATCTAGTTTGTCTGAGATAAGGAGGGCTACTCCAGCTTTCTTTTGATGTTTTATTAGTACCTACATGGTTCTCCACCTCTTCATTTTCAAACTGGAGGTGTCTTTGGGTCTAAAATGAGTCTCTTGTAAGCAGTATATTGATAAGTCTTATTTTGGGGGTTTTGTTGTTGTTGTTTTTATCCATTCTGATACCATTTTGATTGGAACATTTAGTCCATTTACATTCAGAGTAATTATTGAAAGATACTAATTTAGTGCCATTGTACTACTTGTAAAGTCATTGTTCCCATAGATTTTCTCTGTTCCTTTCTGGTCTTTTTTTACTTTGGGGCTCTCTCTCCTTCAAAGGATCCCCTTTAATATTTCTTGAAGGGCAGATTTAGTGTTTATGAATTCCTTTAGAATTTGTTTGACCTGGAAACTCTCTCTCTCCTTCTATTCTGAGTGACAGCTTTGCTGGATAAAGTACCCTGGCTGCATATTTTTCCCATTTAGCATATTGAATATATTATGCCAGTCCTTTCTGGCCTGTAGACAGGTCTGCTGCCAGCCTTATGTGTCTAAATTTGTACATTGAGGACCTCTTGTCCCACGCTGCTTTCAAGATTTTCTCTTTATCTTTGAAATTTGCAAGGTTCACTATAATATGTCAAGGTGTTGACCTATTTTTATTGATTTTGAGGGAGGGTTCTCTGTGTCTCCTTTACTTGAATGCCTGTTTTTTCTCCAGATTAATGAAGTTCATAGCCATAACTTGTTCATATAAACCCTCTGCCACTTTCTCCCACTCCTCATCTTCTAGGAACCTTGTTATTCAGTTCTTATTTTGTTTTATGGAAGTGCTGATTTCTCCAAGTCTCCCTTCATCATCTGATAGCTTTTTTTTCTTTCTTTTTTTCAGCTTCCTTATTTTCCATCATTTTATTTTCTATATCACTGATTCTCTTTTCTGTTTCATTCATCTTTATTTTTATAACCTCCACTTGGAACTGCATTTCAGTAGCAGCATTTTAAATTTTGGCCTGACTAGATTTTAGGTCTTTTCTTTCTACAGCAAGGGATTCTCTAGTGTTTTCTATGCTTTCTTCAAGCCCAGCTAGTATCTTTATATTGTTTATTTTAAATTCTGGTTCAGACATCTTAATTATATCATTTTAATTAAATCCTGGCAGTGAGTACTACCTCCTGTTCCTTCTGGGGTGAATTTCTCCACCTTGTCATTTTGTCCAGAAAAGACAAAAAGAAAGAAAGACAAACAACAACAGCAGGAAAAAAATCAAACAAAAACAAAAAACTAGATCCTGGGTGTGTTTTGGTCTGCTTGTTAAAAGAAACTATATTCCAAAATAAGAAAGGAAAAAATATATATGTATATATAGATCTATATATATACATATATATATATAATAAAAGAAAATGAAAAGGAAAAAAAGTAAGTAAAATGTGTACATAAAAATAAGAGTTTTAAAAGAATAAAAATAAGATTTGAAAAAATAAGAAAATAACTGAAAAAATAATACTGAAAGACTAAAAAAAAACCAATGTTATATAATATTTTCCCCAGAAGCTGAAAATGTACAGCCTTCTCTGATTTTTAAACTTGTTGACAGCCAGTTGTTTATATGGGTCTTCTGGGGGAGGGGCCTGTTTCACTGATTCTCAGGTGTACTTGCCCTATTGTAAATGTACCTCCCTTGCTCAGTGTAAGTAGATCTAGATTCCACCATCTGGTGTTGTGTTGCTCCCTGAAGGCTCTCAGCACCAAAGTCTGGGATGAGTATGGTGGTGTCTGACCCTCTAACCCTGGCGTTAAAGGTTCATGTCCCCCCCTCCCCCACACACACTCAGTGAGCCTTCACAGAAAAGCTGCCAATCATTATCTCTCTGGTTTCTTTCTTTTTAAAATTGTGTTTTAATTTTAATTAAATTAAATTTTAATTAATTTCTTTTTTAATTGTGTTATGTTAGTCACCATAAAATACCTCATTAGTTTTTGATGCAGTGTTCCAAGATTCATTGTTCATGTACAACACCCAGTGCTCCATGCAATACATGCCCTCCTTAATACCCACCACAAGTCTCTGGTTTCTGTCAGAGCTCTGTGTTTACCCAGCCTATGATGGAATGTTTTTTATCTCAGGCTAATGGCCAAGTTTCAGAACTCCAAATTTTATGGATTCTTGTGACACTGAACCCTACTCTTCCTCCTAGGGGAGGGAAGGAGTTCTTGCCACATTTCTGCCTTTTCCTAGACCCCTCCCAGGAAAGCAATCACACGACCATGCAGCAATTTGCAGTTTACAGCAATATAGAGCAGAAAGCCAGCACCTAAACTCGCTGCTCTCAGCCAGCTTCCCCACTCCTTTGACGAGAAACTGCCACACTCATACACTACCTGTTCTTCTTGCTACCCCAGGGATCCTGAGACAAGGCTGTCCCACCTGGGATTCTGCCCCATTTTGCCATCTGAGCACTTTTAAACCAGGGATATCCCCCATTGTAGTAGACTTCTAAAAGTTCAAATTTTGCACTCCACTGCTTATAATACTTTGTGGTAGTCTCCCTAAGCAAGCTTCCTCTCCTCTGCTGTATCCTCAGATATACCACACCAGATTCAAGGCACTGCACCTCCTACTTCCAAAAAGTGGCTGCTTTTCTACTTACAGAACTGCAGCATTTATTTTCTCAGATCTCTGATTTCTCAGGTTTTCAGAATGATTTGATAATTCTCTAGCTAAATTTGAGGGACCAGACAAACTTAGGTTCCCTACTCTCTGCTATCTTAACTGTTTCTCCCTAGTCCTTTTAATAATTCTGTGATACTAAGGCATTTCTTGCTATCCATTGTGCAGTAGAAATTCTACAAATTTTTCCATTTTTAACATAGAGAACTTCATAATTACCCTTGTTAATTTCATCTCATTCCTTCATGGGCATTCTTCTAAACTTGACTTGAAATCTTTGAGTCTCTGATTTATCTTACCTGTTATCCATCTCGGAATTTAGACATTAGCACATTCTACAAGCAAGACTGCTATGTCTTCATTCAGATAACGGCTCAATATATTGAAAGGGACAGAAACAAATGTAGAGTTTTATGACAAGGCATTAGAGACCTTTCTTTAGGTCAACAGTGATTCACCAGTAAAGACTTTGGGTTCAACTATTAGCAAGTTATGAATAAAAACACACCTTTAAAGTATAATCTATATCTATATATTAGCACTTAGTCCACACAATAATCACAGATCATTCTGTCTATAGGTTTTGCTGAAATTAAGATACATGTGAGACATGTCCTTGACTATCTTGATCCCACTTTATCACTTCTTCAAGTGCTATCACTTTATCACTTCTTCAAGTACTATCAGGTAAAACTGCTTAGAAAGTCAAGAGTTCATCATATGCTTTGCTTTCACAACACTAAAACTTTAGGCATATTTCTTGAAATTGAGGTTTTCATTAAGATTCTTTTACCATTGTTCTAGTTGTGTGATAACCAATAAAAACCATCATCCATGTCCTCCATTAGATCAAATATGTCACATGAGATCCCCACAATTATTTTGGTATCGTTCCTTACCATGCTTCTGCCTCGAGATAAATGGATTTTTTTTTCACTGTGTATCTTTGCAAAATGCTCTTTCTCCTGTTAAATCTATTTTTGAAAAGATTATCTTCAATTGCAATTTTTATTGAATACCATCCCATCAAGTCTCAGAGACACCTGTTTTATTATACTTAACTTATTTATGTTAAAATTTCAAGCTAATTTCCCAAAGGGTTTACTACCATTTTTCAATATAAAATAAATGCAGGGAAATCCTATAATCGGTGTGTCTCATTCATTCCTTTTATATTTACTCAAACTCCAGGATTATTTTTGCTATCTTCCTACACCTTCATGCTTTTTTGAGACTATCCCAAACTCTACCCAAAATGCATACACTTTTAAAAAGACAAATAGTCCATTCTAGCATTTATTCTAAGTATCTGTTATGTACCAGAAGGAAGACCATTGATCTTATTAAAAAATTACTGCCCTGCTCATTGTTCCCATGCTTCTCATAAAATAACCTAGGGTTCAATGAAGGAGATTTTAAAACCTGATTATAAGGTGCTCATATATTAGTTAATATGTGTAGTAAGCAAAATAAATAAATATTAATATAAATTTATACTAAAGAAAAATGCAATTATATGGGCTTTTATCTGTAATATTGATGTTTGAAGAAAAAATTAGCATAAACCTCATTACTGTGTAGCATCATTGTTCAAAACAGTAGATATTACACTACAATTAACTGTAAGAACAATTAAGACAAAGGAAATCCTTTTTAGCTTGAATGAAAGCTTTTAAATAATCATTTCAAACATGGGAAATGAAATGAATAATTTTGTTTAAAAAGCATTTGTCCTCTGAACTTCAGTCTATTCAACTTCTGAAATACTTATTAGAACATAATTCTATTCAGCATATTTTAAACTTTAAATAATTATACCACCCAGTGTGCATTTCTATAAAGCATTAGTAACTGACAATACTAGTTCATAAAACATTTATATTAAATTATACAGTTGCTCACACAGTTAAAAAATAAAAAATAAATAAAAGCAAGCTGTGCTAATAAGGTGACAAACTGAAAAGAGTTATAGGGAACTTGTGCAAAGAAGACAAACCTTCTGAAATGAAGGCTTAGAAGTGATGATGGTAATGTCTTAAACTGGTTAAAGGAAATCAATATACTATTTCATTGTCACTCTCTTTGTCAGTTGGTCAGGTCCATATCTGATAATTACAAAGTGAGATCCTTCTTTCAGTTGTGTCAGCCTGAAAATGCTACCTGAACAATAATTACTAAATTAAGCATTGATGGGTCTATAAAAATCAACTTTCCCACACTCCCATCTTTTTCTTCTGTCTTTGTTTCTGTGTGTTTGATTTTGTTCTGGTATTATATCAATTTTATTCTTGGGGATCATTGTTGCTGGGTTCTTTTTTTTTCTTGTCATTTACAATTGTCAGACTTTGGTCGACCATTTCTCTTTGTATACCTTATAAATCATACCTTTGGGACCCATTCTGGCTGGGTCTTCCCACTTTTTTTTCTGTCCCTCTCTTTCTCTCTCTCTCTCTCTTTTTTTCTTTCTTCTTTCTTTTTAGTGGTGACTTCTGATTGCTCAGAAGCCTTCCAGGGTGCATCTTGCCTGGATCCCAGTTGATATATCCAGCTACACATCCCCTCAAGCATCTTTCACCAAAATGACTAGGAGAAGGAACACCCAACAGAGGAAAAAATCAGAGAATGCCCTTTCCATCAGAGCTATTGGATATGGACATAAAAAGTATGTCAGAAAGGGAATTCGGGGTAGCAATTATCCAGGCAATGGCTAGGTTGGAGAAAACCGTTAGTGACAAAATGGAATCAATTAGGGCAGAGGTGAAAGCCACCTTAGAAGAAATTTAAAATGCTATCAATGAGTCCAATCTAAATTAAATACTCTAACAGCTAGGGTAACTGAGGCAGAAGATAGAATTAGTGATCTAGAGGAAAAACTGATAGAGAAAAAGATCAAGTGGAGGCCAAGTGGAGAAAAAGATCAAACAGTTTAGAAGCCATGAAAACAGAATTAGGGAAATAAATGACTCCATGAAAAGTTCCAATGTCAGAATTATTGGGATCATTGAGGGGTAGGAGAAAGAAAGAAGACTAGAAGATAGAGTTAAACAAATTCTCCATGAAAATTTTCCCAATATGGGGAATAGAACAAACATTTGTGTCCTACAGGTAGAAATACCACCCCCCAAAATCAACAAATCTAGAAAGACCTCAAGGCACTTGATTGTGAAACTGACGAATCATAATTTCAGACAAGAGCTTCTGAGAGCAGCTAAGGGGGGAGAGATTCCTTACATATAGAGTAAGGTCCATCAGAATAACGTGAGACCAGTCCACAGAAACCCAGCAAGCCAGAAAGGGTTGGAAAGACATTCAGGGCACTAAATGAGAAGACCATGCAGCCAAGAATATTTTATCCAGCAAAGCTGACATTCAAAATGGATGGAGAGATAAAGAGCTTCCAAGATTGGCAAGGTTTAAAAGAGGATGTGACCACCAAGTCAGCACTACAAGAAATATTAAGGGGGGTTGATATAAAAGAAGAAAGAACTCAAGAGTGTCATGGAACAGAAATTTAAAGAGCTAATCTATACAAACGAAGACTTCACAGGCAACATGATGTCAGTAAGAGCATATCTTTCAATAAACACTCTCAATATGATCAGCCTAAATGCTCACGTAAAACAGCACAGGGTTGCAGATTGGATAAAACGAGAGGACCTGTTGATAATTTGCCTACAAGAGACTCATTTGGAACCTAAGGATTCATCCAGACTGAAAGTGAATGGATGGAGAAGCATCGTTCGTGCCAATGGACCTCAAAAGAAAGCTTGGGTAGCAATTTTCATATCAGATAAATTAGAATTTAAACTAAAGACTGTAGTCAAAGATAAAGAAGGACACTACATCATTCTTAAAGAGTCTATCCACCAAGAAGATTCAACAATTGTAAATATTTATGCCCCCAATACAGGAGCAGCCAGCTATATAAGACAACTATTAATCAAGATAAAGAGTAATCTTGATATGAATACATTAATAGTAGGGGATCTTAATAGACCACTCTCATTAATAGACATATCATCCAAGCAGAAAATCAATAAAGAAACAAGAGCATTGATTAACACATTGGATCAGATGGACCTCAAAGATATATACAGAACATTCCATCCTAAAACAACATAATACTTATTCTTCTTGAGCGCACATGGAGCTTTCTCCAGAATAGAGCACATACTGGGTCACAATTCAAGGCTCAACCGATAACAAAAGTTTGAGATTATCCCCTGCATATTCTCAGACCACAATGTTTTGAAACTGGAACTCAACTGCAAGAAAAAGTATGGAAGGAATTCAAACACTTGGAAGCTAAAGACCACCCTACTTAAGAATGTTTGGATCAACCAGGAGATCAAAGAAGCACTTAAACAATTCATGGAAACCAATGAGAATGAAGACACTTCAGTCTAAACCCTATGAGATACAGCAAAGTTGGTCCTAAGGCGGAAATACGTAGCAACCCAAGCCTCCCTGAAAAAAAATGGAAAAATCCATAATATACCAGCTTTCTTTACACCTTAAAGATCTGGAGAAGCACCAACAAATTAAGCCAACCCCTTGCACAAGAAGGGAAATAATCAAAACTAGAGCAGAGATCAATGAGATAGAAACTAGAGATACAGTAGAACACATCAATGAAACCAGAAGCTGGATTTTTGAAAGAATCAATAAGATCAATAAACCACTGCCCAAACTAATCCAAACAAAAAGAGAGGGCCCAAATTAATTAAATTATGAATGAAAAGGGAGAGATCACGACTAATAACAGGGAAATAGAAATAATCATCAGAAATTATTATCAACAGTTATATGCCAATAAGTTAAGCAACCTAGATGAAATGGATGCATTCCTGGAAACCTATAAACTTCCAAAACTGAATCAGGAAGAAATGGATGACCTGAATAGACCAATATCTAGTAACGATATTGAAGCAGTGATCAAAAACCTCCCAAAAAACAAGAGCCCAAGACCTGATGGATTCCCTGGAGAATTCTAACAAACATTCAAAGAAGAAATAATACCTGTTCTCCTGAAGCTGTTTCAAAAAGTAGAAACAGAAGGAAAATTTCCAGACTCTTTTTATGAAGCCAGCATTACCCTGGTCCCCAAACCAGGCAAAGACCCCACCAAAAAGGAGAATTTCAGACCAATATCCCTGATGAATATGGATGTGAAGATTCTCAACAAGATCCTAGCTAATAGGATCCAACAGTACATTAAAAAGATTATCCACCATGACCAGGTAACATTTATTCAAGGGATGCAAGTGTGGTTCAACATTCACAAAGCATTCTCTTTATTTCTACAATTACTTCCATGTCCTCTACTTTACCTTTATGAACGTATTCAAATAACTAAAACCAAAGGTGTGGTACGCAGAATTCTAAAGATGCTTTACCAAGGTTTCTGACCCCCAGCAATCAAACACTGTTGCAGAGAATATTGATGATATAATTAAAGCCCCAATTCATTTGACCGTAAGATCTGTAGATTATCTGTGTGCACCAGACCCAATTAGATAATAGCTCCTAAAATGAAGAATTTTCCTGCTGGTGGCAAGAAAGGAAGTCAGTGGTGGAAATCAGAGAGATTCAACACACAAGATGAAATCAACACTCTGTTGCTGGCTTTGGAAAAGAGGGAGACCATGAACCAAGGAATGTGGGTAGACTCTAGGAGATGAGAATAATTCTTGCTGATAGCTATCTAGGAAACGGGGACCTCAGTTCTACAGTCCTATGGAATTGAACTCTGCCAACAACCTGGATGAACTTGGAATCATATTCTCCCCCAGAACCTGTCAATAAGATCCCATGCTTTGGGACACCCTGATTTTGGCCTTGTGACACGTGTGAAGAGAACTGACTTGAGCCCACTGGACTTCTGACATATGCAAACTGTGAGATAATAAACAGTTGTCATTTTAAGCTGCTGTTTTTCTGGTAATTTGTTATAGCAGCAATTAAAACCTAATATAAAAAGCACTGATATAACTACAACCTAATGCAGCTCCTCTGGAATCTGTCTCTAGTGTCTTCTCCCTAAAGAACATGGGAAAAGTATTAGTCAGTATGGTTTTTGGGTGGTCTTGTAAAGTCCTGCTTATTTAGTAGGTTTTTCATATATTCAGTGATATGTTCAAGTTACTCAAGCTCTCAGAGTCTCAAACAACTAATCTGTAAAATGTAAATAATAAAATCATGACCCACTTCAAGGGATTAAATGAGTTACTGTCTATAAAATATTTGAAATAGAGCCCAGCATGTAATAAAAGTTCAAAAACCATATGACTGTCCTTGCTTCATGCCCTAATGAGGGTTTTAGTGCTCATATTCTACATTTGCTCAAAATGCATTCTTTTTTTTTCTTTTGCTACTTACAAGACACATATTTTATTTTATTTTAAATTTTCATTTTTTGTTAACACATAATGTAGTATTTGTTTTCACAGGCACAGGTCTGTGATTCATCAGTCTTACACAATTCACAGCTTTCACCATATAACATACCCTCCCCAATGTCCATTACCCATTCATCCCATCCTTCCCACCCCCCTCCACTCCAGCAACCCTCAGATAGTTTCCTGATTAAGAGTCTCTTATGGTTTGTCTCCCTCTTTGGTTTCATCTTGTTTCATTTTTTCCTTTCTTCCACTATGCTCCTCTGCCTTGTTTCTCAAATTCCACATATCAGTGAGATCATATGATAATTGTCTTTCTCTGATTGACTTATTTCACGTACATAACGCTCTAGTTCCAACCAAATCGTTGCAAATGGCAAGATTTCATTTTTTGATGGCTGCATAATATTCCAGTGTGTGTATATATGTGTATGTATCTCATATCTTCTTTTTTTCTTTTTTTTCTTTTTTTTTAAATTTCTTTTCAGCGTAACAGAATTCATAGTTTTTGCACCACACCCAGTGCTCCATGCAATGTGTGCCCTCCATAATACCCACCACCTGGATCCCCCAACCTCCCACCCCCCGCCCCTTCAAAACCCTCAGGTTGTTTTTCAGAGTCCATAGTCTCTCATGGTTCATCTCCCCCTCCAATTTCCCTCAACTCCCTTCTCCTCTCCATCTCCCCATGTCCTCTGTGTTATTTGTTACGCTCCACAAGTAAGTGAAACCATATGATAATTGACTCTCTCTGCTTGACTTATTTCACTCAGCATAATCTCTTCCAGTCCCGTCCATGTTGATACAAAAGTTGGGTATTCATCCTTTCTGATGGAAGCATGATACTCCATAGTGTATATGGACCATATCTTCCTTATCAATTCGTCCATTGAAGGGCATCTTGGATCTTTCCACAGTTTGGTGACCGTGGCCATTGCTGATATAAACATTTGAGTAAAGATAGCCCTTCTTTTCACCACATCTGTATCTTTGGGATAAATACCCAGTAGCCCAGTTGCAGGGTCATACGGAAGCTCTATTTTTAACATCTTGAGGAATCTCCACACTGTTTTCCAGAGTGGCTGCACCAACTTGCATTCCCACCAACAGTGTAAGAGGGTTCCCCTTTCTCCACAACCTCTCCAACACACGTTGTTTCCTGTCTTGTTAAATTTGGCCATTCTAACTGGTGTGAGGTGGTATCTCAATGTGGTTTTAATTTGAATCTCCCTAATGGCTAGTGATGATGAACACTTTTTCATGTGTCTGATAGCCATTTGTATGTCTCCATTGGAGAAATGTCTGTTCATATCTTCTGCCCATTTTTTTGATATGATTATCTGTTTTGTGTGTGTTGAGTTTGAGAAGTTCATTATAGATCTTGGGTATCAGCCTTTTGTCTGTACTGTCATTCGCAAATATCTTATCCCACTCCGTGGGTTGCCTCTGTTTTGTTGACTGTTTCCTTTGCTGTGCAGAAGCTTTTGAACTTGATGAAGCCCCAAAAGTTCATTTTTGCTTTTGTTTCCTGTGCCTTTAGAGACATATCTTGAAAGAAGTTGATGTGGCTGATATCAAAGAGGTTACTGCCTATGTTGTCCTCTAAGATTCTGATGGATTCCTGTCTCACATTGAGGTCCTTTATCCATTTCGAGTTTATCTTTGTGTACGGTGTAAGAAAATGGTCCAGTTTCATTCTTCTACATATAGCTGTCCAATTTTCCCAGCACCATTTATTGAAGAGACTGTCTTTTTTCCACTGTACATTTTTTCCTGCTTTGTTGAAGATTATTTGACCATAGAGTTGAGGGTCCATATCTGGGCTCTGTACTCTGTTCCATTGGTCTATGTGTCTGTTTTTATGCCACGACCATGCTGTCTTGGTGATCACAGCTTTGTAGTAAAGCTTGAAATCAGGTAATGAGATGCCACCAGTTTTATTTTTGTTTTTCAACATTTCCTTAGCGATTCGGGGTCTCTTCTGATTCCAAACAAATTTTAGGATTACTTGCTCTAGCTCTTTGAAAAATACCGGTGGAATTTTGATGTGAATGGCTTTAAAAGTATAGATTTCTCTAGGCACTATAGACATTTTAACAATGTTTATTCTTCCGATCCAAGAACATGGAATGGTCTTCCATCTTTTTATGTCTTCTTCAATTTCTTTCATGAGTGTTCTGTAGTTCCTCGAGTACAAATCCTTTACCTCTTTGGTTAGGTTTATTCCCAGGTATCTTATCGTTCTTGGTGCTATAGTAAATGGAATCGATTCTCTAATTTCCCTTTCTGTATTTTCATTGTTAGTGTATAAGAAACCACTGATTTCTGTACCTTGACTTTGTATCCTGCCACGTTACTGAATTGCTGTATGAGTTTTAGTAGTTTGGGGGTGGAGTCTTTTGGGTTTTCCATATAAAGGATCATGTCATCTGCAAAGAGAGAGAGTTTGACTTCTTCCTTGCCAATTTGGATACCTTTTACTTCTCTTTGTTGTCTGATTGCTGTTGCTAGGACTTCTAATACTATGTTGAACATGAGTGGTGAGAGTGGACCTCCTTGTCGTGTTCCTGATCTCAAAGGGAAAGCTGGGAACTTCTTCCCACTGAGGATGATGATTGCTGTGGGTCTTTCATAGATAGATTTTATGAAGTTCAGGAATGTTCCCTCTATCCCTATACTTTGAAGAGTTTTAATCAGGAACAGATGCTGGATTTGTTCAAATACTTTTTCTGCATCAATTGAGAGGACCATGTGGAGCTTCTCTCTTCTCTTATTGATTTGTTCTATCACATTGATTGATTTGTGAATGTTGATCCATTTTTGTAACCCCAGGGTGAATCCCACCTGGTCATGGTGGATGATATTTTTAACGTGCTGTTGGATCCTGTTTGCTAGAATCTTATTGAGAATCTTAGCATCCATATTCATCAGTGATATTGGTCTGAAATTTTCATTTTTGGTGGGGTCTTTGCCTGGTTTGGGGATCAGGGTAATGCTGGCTTCATAAAAAGAGTCTGGAAGTTTTCCTTGTGCTTCAGTTTTTGGAAACAGCTTCAGGAGAATAGGTGTTATTTCTTCTTTAAAAGTCTATGACTCTGCAATTGTGCTACTGGGTATTTACCCCAAAGATACAGATGTGGTGAAAAGAAGGGCCATCTGTACCCCAATGTTTATAGCAGCAATGGCCACGGTCGCCAAACTGTGGAAAGAACCGAGATGCCCTTCAACAGACGAATGGATAAAGAAGATGTGGTCCATATACACTATGGAGTATTATGCCTCCATCAGAAAGGATGAATACCCGACTTTTGTAGCAACATGGACAGGACTGGAAGAGATTATGCTGAGTGAAATAAGTCAAGCAGAGAGAGTCAATTATCATATGGTTTCACTTATTTGCAGAGCATAACAAATAACATGGAGGACATGGGGAGATGGAGAGGAGAAGGGTGTTGAGGGAAATTGGGGGGGAGATGAACCATAAGAGACTATGGACTCTGAAAAACAACCTGAGGGTTTTGAAGGGGCGGGGGGTGGGATGCTGGGGGAGCCTGGTGGTGGGTATTATGAAGGGCATGCATTGCATGGAGCACTGGGTATGGTGTAAGCTTGTGATCTCTATCTGTGAAAATAAATAAATAAAATATTTAAAATTTAAAAAAAAGAATGATGTAGTGTCCTTCTGTATCTCTGACTACAGTCCTTAGTTTAAAATCTAATTTATCTGATATGAAAATCGCTACCCCAGCCTTCTTTTGAGGCCCATTGGCATGAAAGATGTTTCTCCATCCCTTCACTTTCAATCTGGGTGTATCCGTAGCATCAAAATGGGTCTCTTGTAGACAACATATGGATGGGTCCTGTCATTTTATCCAATCTGCAACCCTGTGTTCATTTATGGGTGCTTTTAGGCCATTCACATTGAGAGTGATTATTGATAGATACGTTTTTATTGACATCGTGTTACCTTTGAAGTCTTTCTTTCTATAGATTGTCTCTATATTTCTGTACAATGATATTCTTGGGGGTTTTCCTCTTTTATGGAACCCCCCTTAATATTTCCTGCAATGTCGGCTTGGTGTTTGCAAACTCTTTTAAGCCTTGCTGATCCTGGAAACTCTTTATCTCTCCATCCATTTTGAGTGTCAGTCTTGCTGGATAAAGTATTCTTGGCTGCATGTTTTTCTCATTTAGTGCCCTGAATATATCTTGTGAGCCCTTTCTGGCTTGCCAGGTTTCTGTGGACAGGTCTGACGTTATTCTGATGGGCCTTCTTCTGTACCTAAGGAGCTTCTTTGTCCTTGCTGCCTTCAAGAGAGTTTCTCTAGAATTATAATTCCTCATTCTTACTATCAGGTGTCTCGAGGTGTTTGGAGAATCTAAAATCTTGGGGGGTGTACCATTCTGCCTCTAGTACATGAATGCTGTTTCCATTTGCGAGATTCGGAAAATTTTCATGAAGAACGTGTTCCACTATATCTTCTAGACTTCTTTCTTTCTCCTCCCCTTCAGGGATTCCAATAATTCTGATGTTGGAACGTTTCATGGCATCATTTATTTCCCTGATTCTGTTTTTGTGTCTTCTAAGCTGTTTGTTCCAGGCTTCCTCCTGATCCTTTCCCTCTATCTGTTTGTCCTCCAGATCACTAATTCTATCTTCTGTCTCAGTTACCCTAGCTTTTAGAGAATTTAGATTAGATTGGAACTCATTGAGAGCCTTGTGAAAATCATCCCTGGTGGCTTTCATTTCTGCCCTAATAATGTGAACATCATCCCTGGTGGCTTTCAGTTCTGCCCTAATCAATTCCGTTTGGTCATCCATGGCTTTCTCCAACCTAGCTATTGCCTGGATAATTGTTAGTCTGAATTCCCTTTCTGACATAATGTCTATGTCGGTAGCCATTAGCTCTGTCTCAGAAGCCCCATGCTCTGAATTTTTCTTCTGCTGGGCATTTTCGTCCTAGTCATTTTGGTGAGAGATGGCTGAATGGTTGTAGCTGGATGTATTGACCTTGGTGCAGTGATGGTGCAACCTGGAATGCTTCTGAGCAATCAAGAGTCCCCATCCAAATGAAAGAAAAAAGAAAGAGAGAAAGAAGACAAAAAGATAGAGAGAGAGAGAGGAAAAAGAAAGAAGGATAAAAGAGAAGGCTCAGCCTAAATGGGCCCCAAGGTAAGGTTTGTGAAGTATACAAGCAAAAACAGACAAACAAAAAAGACTGATAAAAGTATGACAAGAGAAAAAAATATATATACATATATATGTAGAAGCAAAACAAAGAAAGAAACAGACAAACAAAAAAAAGAACCTCGTCAAAAGGACCCCCAAGTATAAGATTTATATACTACCAGGACAAACACAAATATACAGAAATACTGGGAGGAGAAAAAGATGGGAGAGTGGTTCTCATGCTCAGTGTGGTCGAGGAAGGTTATTTTGATTCTTCCTGGATGTATCTTGATATCTCTTTTAAAGGACACAACTTTCCTAAGATAACAGGGCATTAAAAATTGGTTTACCTATGGGGGTAGCATTGATTGGGGAAAGGGGATTACCTTGAAGTTTGACTCTATATGAATATTTAAAAATAAAAATAAAGAAAAGAATGATTTAAACTAAACTAAAGTAACATTTAAAAAAATTTTTAAAAATAGAAAAGCAAAAGAAAAACATGGGTGTATGTGTCAAAAAGTTCAGGTTAAAAGGTTATTATGGAATTTGATGTACTGGACATCTCACTGTGATGGTAAATAGGCTAAAAATATATCTATATAAAAAATTTAAAAAAATTTAAAAATTAAAAAATGAACCAGAATAGTGGGAACGAATTAAAAATTAAACATTGTATCTATGAAGTTGTAGTGATTGTTCTCTTCTCAGTTTTGTTTTGTTTTGTTTTGTTTTCCTGGTTGGCTTTCTGGGGGAGGGGCCTGCCTCGAGGGTTTTCAGGCAGTGTTTCCTGAGTTAAGTTCTCCTGCCCCCTTCAAGGGGGTGGGCTCTGAGGAAACCGACCCTTCAGGCTTTTGTTCTCTGGAGGTTTTTATGTCTGTTCGTTTGTTTTCTCTCCCCTTGGCAGCTCCTGATGGTTCTTGGAGGTTTAGAGGAAAGCAAACTGCACCCAGACCTCCCTCCCAGAGAGATGCCCTAGTCTGTTCCCCTCTGGGTGCTGCAGAGCTGGTTCCCAGCCACGGTCTCTGGGGACACCTGTGTGTCCTGCTTGTACTCAAAACCACAACAGTTGCAGCTGTCTGGGCAGCTCCAGACCGCCAGAGATGTTCCAAGCAGCAATTGCACCCTGAGATTTTCCCGCTGGCCCAGGCTGGGAGCGCTTAGACTTTCAGGGCCCCAGAGTGCCAGACTGGCACTTGCGGGCGCCTCTCTCAGGGGAGAGGGAGGAGCGCATCTCAGGCTCTGCTAGTGCAGCGATGTGCACGCGTGGAAACTGCAAAAAGGCTGTTTCTGCCCCACAAGGGCCCAGCCCCTCCCGCACACCAAGTGCCTTTAGGAGGTCTCCTAGTGGCTCAGGGACCAAGACCTGGTTTCTCTGCTGCACTCTCTCTGGCTCAGCGCCAGGGGTGTCTGTCCTCAGTGGGGGACTTAAGCCCCTGTCCCTAACCGTTCCAATTCCCACAATTTTACCCCATGATCCTTTGCTCTTTTTGAGTGCTTTCTTCCAGATTTCAAGTTAATGCTGGTCTCCAGATGCAGGAGGCTTTCGTATTGGGGAGTTACTTTCCAATGGGTCGCTTCTGGTGGCTCCCTCCCCCTTTTGTTTATCTTCTGATACCAGTCCGATGTTCCTACTCCACTTTACCTGCCCAGTGGCGTCTTCTGCCCCCATAGAGACCAGACGTGTAGAATTCTGATCTCAGGCTGATTTTATGGGTGATCGGATTTCCTTGGTAGGTAATCAGCTCACTTTAGGGGATTTGTTGAAAGGGCGCCTCCTCCTAGTTCCCTGCCATCTTGTCCCCCTCAAAATGCATTCTTTATACATTGGCACTGTTGAAAGATAAATATACAGGTTCTCTCTCTCCAACCCAAGTATTCTAAGTTTCTTTCACTGGTTGTGCTAAGTTATCTTTGTGATATCCATGTATGGTTCTTCATGCTGCTCTGTGGAAAGAAAAAGCACTTTGGCTTGAGGAATAGTATCTCCCTTGGAGAAGTCTCAATTTGTGTATCATCACTTCACTATACTGTAACATTGTTAACATCCTCAGGCAACCATGGCTACAGACACTACTGATTAATCATTTTGGTCTCATATATTCAAGTTACACATGTTAAACTTTTCAACCATTTTCCTGAAGCTGGGACTTTGCTTTTTAAGTTTTCTTGAATAGGTTTTAAAGAATAAAACATTCTTGAAATAAAAGAAATGAAACATCCACCCTCCTTAGAAAGCAAGATAATGGATATTATGCCAACAGGAAATGTATTTGAAGGCATAAAATTCATTTCCTAATACAAAGCTCAGGCCTTGGCCTGGCAGATATAACTAACAGTAGTACATCTATGGACCATTGGTTTCTATTCTAGTTGGTGAATAGATCATAAAATTTCCTCCAAAAATATCTTCTCTCAAGGATAATCCTTAGATCTAAGCTCTAGATTCCATAATATGAATTCAAAAGAAAACAAAACATACAGATCTTCCAAAATGCATATTCTCCTTTATAAAAACTACTAGTACTACCTTTCTTATAAACAATTATTCAGCAATTATAAAGAATGGAAATTGTGAGGACACCTGGGTGTCTCAGTTGGTTAAGCATCTGCTTTCAGCTCAGGTCATGATCCTAAGGTCCTGTGGTTGAGTCACACATAGGGCTGCTTTCTCAGTGGAGAGCCTGCTTCTCCCTCTGCCTGCTTCTCCCTCTGCTTGTGCATGCTCTCGCTCACAAATAAATAAATAAAACCTTAAAAATAAAGAATGGAAATTGTAACTTTCTTAATATCTACTTTTTAACTCTTTTATTTATTGACATATCATTTATATATAGTTATATACCAGATTTTAAGTAGAAAATTTTGGGGATTTGACAAATGTATGTAGCTATCTACTTATAATGACAATCAAATATCACTCATGTGTGGAATTAAAGAAACAAAACAGATGAACATGGGGGAAGAGAAAGAAAAATAAAATAAGATGAAAACAGAGAGAGAGGCAAACCATATGAGAATCTTAACTATAGAGAACAAATTGAGGGTTGCTAGAGGGGGGTTGGTGGGAGGGTAGAATAGCTGGGTGATGGGCAATAAGGAAGACCCTTGATGTAATGAACACTGGGTGCTATATGCAACTGATGAATCACTAAATTCTACCCCTGAAGCTAACAATACGCAATATGTTAACTAAATTAATTTTAAATTGAAAAAAAAAAAAAAAACTAAAGAAAGAAAAGAAAATTTGCATCACTTTATAAAGTTCCTTTGGGTGTTTTTATATTCAATTCCCCTTTAAAAGGTATTCTTTCCAGCCCCTGCCCCAGGCAATGACTGATCTGATGTCTAAAAAAATAAATTAGTAATATCTATTCCAAATTTCATATCAATTTAAGTATACAGCACATAATCTTTTGTGTTTTTCTGCATTCCATGAGGATAATGTTTTTTGTTGTTGTTTTTCATTTTTTGTTTTATGCAGCATTTACTTTTTTATGAAGTTTTTAATTTGAATTCCAGTTAACATACAGTGTAACGTGAATTTCAGCTATACAATATAGTGACTCAACACTTCCATGCAAAACCTGGTGCTCATCACCAAAATTGCACTCCTTAATCCCCATCACCTATTTAACCTTTTCCCTCACCCACTTTCTTCCTTGTAACCATCAATGTGTTCTATGTAATTAAGAGCCTGTTTCTTGGTTCCCACCCCCTTCCCCTTTGCTCCCTTGTTTTGTTTCATAAATTCTGTATATGAGTGAATTAATATGGTATTTGCCTATCTCTGAATCATTTCACTTAGCACAATACTCTCTAATTCCAACCAGGTTGCTTAAAAATGTGAAAATTCATTTTTTAATGCCTTGCTAATATGTAACTGTATATATATATATATACCACTTACTCTTTATTCATTCATCAGTCAATGGACACTTTGACAATTTCCATAATTTGGGTATTGTTGCTAATACTGCTAGAAATTTCATCTATCTAATGTGCATCTATCCCTTTGAATTAGTATTTTTTTTTTCACTCTTTGGGGAAACTCCTAGAAATGCAATTGCTGGATTATAGGGTAGTTCTATTTTTAACTTGTTGAAGAAACTCCATATTGTTTTCCAAAGTGGCTGCACCAGCTTGCATTCCCATGAACAGTGCAAGAGTTCCCCTTTCTCCACATCCTTGCCAAGACCTGTTGTTTCTTGTGTTGTTGATTTTAGCCATTCTGATGGCTGTGAGGTGCTATCTCATTGTGGTTTTGATTTGTATCTCCCTGATGATGAGTGATGTTGAGCATCTTTTCATGTGTCTGTTGTTGGTCATCTGTACGTCTTCTTTAGAAAAAAATGTCAATTCATGTTTTCTGCCAATTTTTTAAATTTTTTTTTAAATTTATTTATTTGTCAGAGAGAGAGGGAGAGAGAGCGAGTGAGCACAGGCAGACAGAGTGGCAGGCAGAGGCAGAGGGAGAAGCAGGCTCCCCGCCGAGCAAGGAGCCCGATGTGGGACTCGATCCCAGGACACTGGGATCATGACCCAAGCTGAAGGCAGCCGCTTAACCAACTGAGCCACCCAGGAGTCCCATTTTTCTGCCAATTTTTAATTGAATTATTTGGTTTTAGAGTTTTGAGTTTGATAAGTTCTTTATATATTTTGGATACTAACCTTTTATCATATATGTCATTTGCAAATATCTTCTCCCACTCCATAGTTTCCTTTTAAGTTTTTTTTTATTATTTCCTTCACTGTGCAGAAACTTTTGAAACTATTGTATTTCAAATTGTTTATTTTTACGTTTGTTTCCCTTGCTTCAGGAGATATATCTAGAAAGAAGTTTCTATGACTGATGTCAAAGGGGATACTGCCTGTTTTCTCTCTAGGATTTTGAGGACTACCTGTCCCACATTTAGGTCTTCAAATATTTTGGATTTATGTTTGTGTATGCTGTAAAAAAGAGTGGTCCATTTCCAATCTTTTGCAGGCTGTCCTCCAGCTTTCCCAATACTATTTGTTGAAGAGATTGTCTTTCCCATTGGATATTCTTTCTTGCTTTGTCAAATAGAAATTGACCATATACTTGTGGGCTCATTTCTGGGTTTTCTATTCTGTCCTATTGATCTATGGGTGTATTTTTATACCAGTACTATAATGCCTTGATCACTACAGCTTTGTAATATAACTTGAAGTCCAGAATTGTGATGCCTCTGGCTTTGCTTTTCTTTTTCAAGTTTGCTTTGAATATTCATGGTCTTTTATAGCTTCATACCAATTTTAGGATTGTTTGTCCTAGTTCTGTAAATAATGCTGTTGGTATTTTGATAGGGGTTGCATTGAATGTGTAGATTGCTGTAGGTAGTGTGGACATTTTAACAATATTTATTCTTCTGATCCATGAGGATGAAATGTCTTTCCATTGCATCTTCAATTTCCTTCATCAGTGTTTATAGTTTTCAGAGCACAGGACGTTCACTTCTGTTGTTAGGTTTATTTCTAAGTATCCTACGACTTTTGGTGATTGTAAATATAATCGATTCCTTAATATCTTTTTCTTCTGCTTCATTATTGGTGTATAAAATGCAACAGATATCTGTACATTGATTCTGTATCTTGTGACTTTATTGAATTTGTGCATTACTTCTAGCAATTTTTTGGTGGAGTTTTTTTTGGGTATTTCTATATAGAGTATCATGTCATCTACAAATAGGGAAAGTTTTGCTTCTTCCTTGCTGATATGGAGTCCCTTTATTTCTTTTTATTGTTAATTGCTATGGCTGGGACATCCAGTACTATGTTAAATAACACTGGTGAGAGTGGACATCCCTGTCTTGTTCCTGACCATACAGGAAAAGCTCCCAGTTTTTCCTCAATGGAGATATTAGCTGTGGATTCTTCATAAATGGCCTTCATTATATTGAAGTAGGTTCCCTCTAAATTTACTTGGGTGAGGGTTTTTATCATTAATGGATGCTATACTTTGTCCAGTGTTTTTTTTCTGTATCATTGAGATCATATGGTTCTCATAGTATCTTTTATCAATGTAGCATGATCAATCACTTTGATTGATTCATAAATATTGAACCATCCTTGCAACCCAGAAATAAATCCCACTTTATCATGGCGAATTATTTTTTGTAATGTTTTGTTGGATTCAGTTTGCTAGTATTTTATTGAGAATTTTTGCACCTATGTTCATCAAAGATATTGGCTTCTCATTCTTTTCTAGTGGAGTCTTCATCTGGTTTTGGTATCAGGGTAATGTTGATCTCATAAAACAAGTATGGAATTTTCCTTTCTTTACTCTTTCTTTCTTTCTTTCTTTTCTTTCTTTCTTCCTTTTCTTTTCTTTCTTCTTTTCTTTCTCCTTTTTCTTTTTTTTGAATACTTTAGGAAGAATAAGTATGAACTCTTCTTTAAATGTTTGGTAGAATTCCCCTAGGGAGCCATCTGGCCCTGGACTTTTGTTTGGGATATTTTTGATTACTGACTCTGTTTCTGTGCTGGCTATTAGTCTGTTCATGTTTTCTATTTCTTCCTGTTTGGTATGATTATTTATATGCTTCTTAGCAATTTATCCATTTCTTCTAGGTTGTTTAGTTTGTTGGCATAAAGTTTTTCATAATAGTCTCTTATAATTGTATTTCTGTGGTATTGATTGTCATTTATCCTCTCTCCCCTGCAATTTTATTTATTTGGGTCCTTTCTATTTTCTCTTTGATAAGTCTGGATAGATTTATCAATTTTATTCACGTTTTTAATGAACCAGCTTCTGGTTTCCTTGATCTATTCTATTGTGGTTTTTTTTTTTGTTTTTGTTTTTTTTTTTTTTTTTTTTTTTTTTTTTTTTTTTTTTTTTTTTTTTTTTTTTTTTTTTTTTTTTAGTTTCTATACCATTTATTTCTGCTCTAATCTTTTTTCGTTTCTTTCCTTCTGTGGCTTTAGGTTTCATTTGTCTTTCTTTTTCTATCTCCTTTATGTGTAACTTTTGGTTGTTTATTTGAGATTTTTCTTCTCTTGAGGTAGGCCTGTATTACTATATACATCCTTCTTAAATTACCACTTTTGCTGTATCCCAAATGTTTTGGGCCATTGTATTTTTATTTTCATTCATTTCCATGTATTTTTTTTTTTTTTTTGTAATTTCTTCTCTGGTTTCCTAGTTGACTCGTGCATTGTTTAGTACCATGTTGGTTAACCTCCATGTGTGTAGTCTTTCCAAAGTTTTTCTTGTAGTTGACCTCAAGTTTCATAGTATGGTCCGAAAAGATGTATAGTATGATTTCAATTTTTTGTACTCATTGAGACCTGTTTTGTGACCTAGTATGAGGCCTATTCAGTTAAATGTCCCATGTGCACCTGAAAAGAATGTGTAGTTTTCTATTTTAGCATGGAATGATCTGAATATACCTGTTATATCCATCTGTTTTAGTTTGTCTTTCAAAGTCACTGTTTCCTTCTTCTGTTTGGATAATATGTAAGGAAGTATTAGTATTCCCTAATATTATTGTATCATAAGTGATTTCCTTTATGCTTATTATTAATTGTTTTATATATTTGGATGGTACCATATTGGATACATAAATAGTTGCAATTGTTAGATCTTCTTTTTGGATTGCCCCCTTTATTACCATATAATGCCCTTCTTCATCTATTGTCACAGACTTTGTCTTAAAGTCTAGTTTGTCTGATATAAGTATTGCTACTTCAACTTTCCTTTGATACCCATTTGTGTGATAAGTGTTTCCACATCCTCTCACTTTCAATTTGCAGGTAACTTTAGGTCTAAAATGAGACTCTTGTAGGAAGCATATAGATGGGTCTTTTTTTTTTTTTTGGTCCATTCTGACAAATTATGTATTTTGATTAGTGTTTAAGCCATTTACATTCAGAGTAGTTATTGATAGATATGTGTTTATTGCCATTTTATTATTTGTTTTATAATGGTTTCTGGAGCGTTTCTCTCATCATTTCTTTTCTTTGTCACTTTTGATCTTTCCACTCAGAGAGTCCTCTTTAATATTTCTTGAAGGGCTGGTTTAGTGGTCACAAACTCTTTCAGTTTTTGTTTGTTTTGAAAACTCTTTTTCTCTCTTTCTATTCTAAATGATAGCCTTGGTAGATAGAGTATTCTTGGCTTCCGTTTTCTCCCACTCAGCATGTTGAATATGTCATGCCACTTTCTTCTGGCTTGTCCAGTTTCTGTTGAGAAAGCTGCAACTAGCCCAGTGTGTTTTCACTTACAATTTAAGGACTACTTTTGTCTTGCTGCTTTTAAGACTTTTTATTTATCACTATGTTTTGCAAATTTACTTACAATATGGCTGTGTATTTGCCTACTTTTGTTTATTTTTATGAGCTTGCTTTGTGCCTCCAGAAGGAATTCCATTTCCTTCCCCAGATTAGGGAAGTCTTCAGCTATTATTTCTGCCCCTTTTCCTCTCTCCTTCTGGGACTCCTATAATAGAAATATTATGTTTGATGAAGTCACTGAGTTCCCAATGTCTATTCTCCTATTGCATAATTCTTCTTTCTTTCTTTGGTTCAGCTTTATTATTTTCCTTTATTTTTCTTCCATATCACTAATTCACTTCTCTGCTTCTTTCAGCCTACTATTCATTGCATTAAGCCTTTTTCCAATCTTGTTTATTACATTTTTCAACTCTGATTCTTCTTTAATTCTTTTATTTCTGTAGTAAGGGTCTTCTTGAAATTTTCTATTATTTTCTCAAGCCCAGTGAGTATCTTTATTTTTGTTGTTTTAGATTCTATATCAGGCATGTTGCTTATATATATTTCACTTAGATCTCTGGCCATGGCCTGATCTTGTTCTTTCCTTTGGGATAAATTCCTCCATCTTGACATTTTGTACTGTCTTCTTCTCTGTGTTAGAAAAGCCAGTTATGTCTCCTGCTTCTAAAAGTAATGGCCCTAGGAAGAAGAGATCACTTAATGTCCAGTGCCTGGCATTGCATGGAGTGTCTCTGGTGTGTGCTTCATGGGCTCTGCTGTTGTGTTTTTGCTGCTCTATCTTTCAGGCCAGTCATCTGCAAAGGGTGTCCTTACCTACAGTGAACAATGTTTGGTCCTTGGCCAGAGTGTTGTGAGTTTTAACTAGGTGTGCTTGGTCTTCTTATAAAATGAGACCTGATACTAGTTCCACTAGAACTGAAGACCTGCACAACTCTCTGATGAGGAGACAAGGCATAAGCAGGGGTTTGTTCTTCTGGGGAAGGAGCCCACTGCACTGGCACAGAGGGAAGGTTGCCTGAAAAGGGCAGTACTGTCACAGTGCAAGGGTGTGAGGATTCATTTATGCCAGTTAGGCATCCAGTATTGGTGCTGTGCTACTTCCTATAGGTGCCTCTGCATTTCTGCTGAGGGGTAAGGGAAGGAAATGGTGCCACCAACCTCCTTTGTTCATGGAGAGGAGTCTCTGTGAATGCTTCCTCTTAGGGAAGTATTCCAGGAACAGTGAATAATCTCCTCCCTCTCTGCCTCAGGCATTTTTCAGATTGTTCTTTCCATTTTGTCTGCCTTTAGGTTTTTTTGCCCGCCTTTTCTCCAGGAGCAAAGCAGTGCCCTCCTTGTACTACCCCACCCAAGCTGGCTGACCTTTAAAATGCCAGACTTTAGGGACGTGAAGTGAGCAGTAGCTTGTGCTGGTCTTCTGTGGGGAGGGCCCCACTGTGCTGGAACTGAGGCGTGCTTGGCTGAGAAGGTCAGTCCTATCAGAGCGCAGGTGTGTGGGGATTGGGATAAACAAGTTAGGCAGCCAGTGTCAGCACTGCTTTGCTTCTAGCAGTTAGCTATGTGTTTGGGCTTAGGGATAGGGCAGGGAAATGGCACTGGCTAACTACTCCTTTGTTCATGGAGAGGCATGAACACTGTCCCTCAAGGAAACACTCTGAGAAGAGCAAATAATCTCCACCCTATATGCTCCAGGTGTTTTTCAATTTAGTGTTTCCAGCCTTTCTGCCTCTCGGTTGTTGGCCTGTCTTCACTCCAGGAGCAGCACAGTGACTTCTGGGCTCTACCCCAACCAAGCCCACTGACCTTTAAAACTCCGGGATTTAAGCCCCACTAGTTTTAAGAACTCACAAAAATCAGCCTCTCTTGTTTTCTAAGCTAATGACTTTAGGGAAAAGTTCTTCTTGTGAAGTCCCCTGTGTCCTCTACTCACTCCCCTTTCTCCATAGGTACCCCTCCCTCACCTCCACAGAACCTGCCATCCCTTTCTCCCCTAAAACATGTCTCCACACTTCTTACCTTCTTTTTTTTTCTTACCTTCTTTGATGTAGTCTTTTCTGCTCCTTTATTTGTTAGTTTGTTCTGTCAGTCTTCAGGTTTATTTCTGAGGTATTTCTGGGACAGAGGGAATCAGATCACTGATGATTTGATAGTTATCTAGTTGTGTTCCTGGGAAGGGACAAGCCTATGGTTCTCCTACTTAGCTGCCATCTTCCCTCAACCAGTGTCATGTTTTTGAGATTCATCCATGTTATATGCATTTGTAGCTTGCACCTTTTTTTAAATTGTTTTTTTAAAATTGTTGACGAGCATTCCATTTTCTAAATACTACTATATGTTTTTCTCATTTTTCTTTAAATGTATATTTTAGTTGTTTCCAGTTTGGAGCTACTATGAATTAAGTTGCTATCATCATTATTATAGATGTTTTTCTTATGGATATGTTGTTTCATTTCTCTTGAGTAAATATGTAGTAGTGGAATTACAGGTTACTGGGTTTTATATTTGAGTTTATAAGAAATATCCAAGCAGTTCTCCATCATAGTTGTAACATTTTTACACTCCCATCTGCAATATATGAGAGGTCTAGTTCTTCTACACCTTCACCAAAATTTAGTCTTTTCTTTTCCTCTTTTTTTTCCCCAAATATTAGGCATTTTACTGGATGGGCAATGGTATATCAGATGATTTGAATCTTAGGGTGATTTTCATTTGTGTTTCCCTGTTGACTAATGATGTTATGTACCTTTCTGTGTGCTTACTAGCCTTTGGTTATCTTATTTTATGAAGTATTTACTCAACTTTTTTGGCATCTTACTGGGTTGTTTTATTGTTGATTTGTTGGCATTAATTATATAGTCTACATATGAGTCATTTGTCAGATATATGGATTGTGAATATTTTTCCCAGTCTGTGGCTGATATTTTCATTTTTATAACAAGTTTTTAATGAATGAATTCAACTTTGGAATTTTGAATTTATGAGCATTGATTTTGTGTTTTTTCAAAGAAATTTTTGTCTACTTCAAAATTGCCAAGATATGCTTTAGTGATTTCCTTTAGAAGCTTTGTAGATCCTCTTTAATGTTTACACCTATGATGCATCTCTAATTAATTGGTATGTATGCAGTGAGGTAGGGCTCAAGATTGGTTGTTTTTTATATGTTTATCCAATTTTTGTAGCACACTTTGATGAAAGGCCTTTTGCCAATGAATTGCCTTCAAAATATTTTCAAAATTCAATTGACCATATATATGTGAACATTTAGATACATAGAGCAGATAATCTATCCTTATGCCAATGCAACATTTTCTTGCTTACTGTAGACTTATAGTAGCCTTGCAGTCAATAAAATCTTATACAGAAATTTTTTAAATTGTTTTGACTCTTAAATTTTATTTTTATTCCCATAAATTTAGAGCCTACATGTTAATTTTATAAAAATGATTTTTTTTTTCTGAGATTGCTTTGAGTCTATAGATCAAGTTGGGGAATGTTGACATGCTAAAAATATTGAATGTTCCAATCTTTGAATATGGCATATATCTCCATTTATCTGTCATTAATTTTGGAAAATTCTTAGCCAATATTACTTCAAATATTTCTTCAATTTCTTTCCTGCTTGCTTCTCCTTCCAGTATTCCCACTATATGTATATTATACCTTTTGTAATTATCTCACATTTCTTGGGTAGCTATTTTATTTTTCTTTTTATTCTCTTGACTTTTCATTTCTCAAAGTTTCTATTTTCATATCTTCAAGTTCTCTGATTCTTTCCTTGGCCTTCTCCATTCTACTGATAAGCCTATTGATGGCATTCTTCACTTTATTACAGTATTTTTTTTATTTCTAGCACTTCCTTTTATTTTTTCATTGACCTGTCTATGTGCTTACATTATCCATCCATTCCTTGCATGTTAACTTTTTTTGTTAAAGTTTCCAGCATATCAATCATAGTTATTTTAAATTCTTGATTAATAATTCCAAAATCTCATCCATATCTGAGTCTGGATGGATGCTTGCTCTGTCTCTTCAAACTATTTCTTTATTTCAACATGCCTTGTTATTTTCTGTTGGTAGTTTAGACATGACATACTGAGTAATAGGAATTGAGGTAAAACAACCTTTAGTATGAGTTTTTATTTTATCTAACTGGAAGTTAGGCTGTGTTTATTATTCACTGTTGCTGTAGCTGTCAAAGATTAAAATTTCCTCTAGTGTTATTTATCTCTCCTGTTGTCTTTGGGTTTCTTTAGAAACTCCTTCAGTAGAGTCTGAGACTTGCAGGATTACTTAGCTGTAATATTCTGTTATTATACAGTGATCTGACTGATGTGGTACTAAGACATGAGGGAAAGAGTGGAGTATAGTTCTATGATTAGGTCTCAATATTTTAGTAAACTTGTATCCCTGGGCTGTAACCTTCACAACTACTTTTCAGCTTGTTTTTCCATAGTAGGTGAGTCAGAAAGACTAGATGTAACTGGAGTTGGAAAATTCCTTTCTTCCGGGTCTCATAAAACTCAAGTTGTTTATGCTCTGGCAAAAGTTTCCTTTGAGAACAGACTATTTTTTAAGAATAGCAGAGTGTTCCAGGTGCTTTTCAGAATTGTTACTTTCCTCTTCCCCTCCCAGAAGCATGATTTTTTTTCCTCTCCTTCACCCTGAAAATATAGTGGGGCTCCTGGAAAAACTTTAAAAAAATATGCAGGCATCTCTAAGACTGGGGTACCCATTTTTTAGTCCTCAAGCTCATCCACACAGAGCATCCAACAATCTGTCAATCACAGTCTAAGTGTTCCTTGTAGTATTGGCTCCAGCAGCAGATTTCTGCTCCTAGTAAATTGTGATTCTTTGTGTTTGCTTGTCTTTTCAATTTTCAGGATGGCAGCTTGCCCTGTGACATCAAGTCCCTGCTAGATCCCTCAATTCCTTGAAAAAGAGTTGTTGATTCTCAATTTGTTGAGCTTCTTTTTTTTTTTCCCTTGTGAGGACAGAGTGATATTTTTTGTTTGTTTTAGATGTCATAACTTCTAAACTCTTTATATTTTGGACCAGAACCCAAAAGTCCTCTCTATTTATTTAGGAATGTTTAAATTTATCTAACAATACTTTGAAGTTTTTACTGTAGATGTCTTGTACATCACTTGTTCAAATTATTCTCAAGTATTTTATTTTTTTTCTCTTAAAAATTTATTTTTGGGGCATCTGTGTGTATCAGTCAGTTAAGTGTATGATTCTTAGTTTTGGCTCAGATTATGATATCAAGGTCATGAGATGGAGCCCTGTAGTGGGTTCTCTGATCAGCAGGGAGTCTGCTTGAGATTCTCTTTCTCTCTCCCTCTGCCCCTCCACCACAGCTCTCTCTCTCAAATAAATAAATAAATCTTTTTAAAAAATTAATTTCAGTTGCATACTGCTATTACACTGAAACAATTTTTTAAAAAAAATTCCATATATTGATCTTGCATTCTGAGACCTTGATAATTTTACTTTTCATTTCTAATAATTAATATGTACATTCTTTTTTAAGATTTTATTTATTTATTTGACAGATAGAGATCTCATGTAGGGGTAGAGGCAAGCAGAGAGAGAGAGGAGGAGGAGCAGGCTCCCTGCTGAGCAGTCAGCTCAATGTGGGGCTCTATCTCAGGACCCCAGGATCATGACTTGAGCCAAAGGCAGAGGCTTTAACCCACTGAGCCACCCAGGTGCCCCTAATATGTACATTCTTTATGATTTTCTACATATATAATCATGTTCTCTTTAATTAAAAAGAGTTTTAATTTTTCCTTTCCAATTTTTATACTTTCTGTACCTTTCTGTTGACTTATTGGACTGGCTAGGACATCCAGTACAATACTGAAGAGTAATGGGGGTAGAAGACATTTTGTCTTGTTCCTACTTTTAGGGGAAATGTATCCACTAGTTCAAAATTAAGAATGGGGGAGCCAGGTGGTGGGTATTATGGAGGGCATGCATTGCATGGAGCACTGGGTGTGGTGCAAAAACTATGAATACTGTTACGCTTAAGAGAAATTTAAAAAATCACTTAAAAAATTAAGAATGATATTAGCTATAGGTTTTTGTAGATCCCCCTTATTGAATTGAGCAAATTTCCTTCTATTCCTACTTTTTTTTTTTTAGATTTTATTTATTTGACAGAGTGAGAAAGTATAAGCAGAGGGGGCCGCAGGCAGAGGGATAGAGAGAACCTGGTCAGCAGGGAGCCTGATGTGGGGCTCAATTGCAGAACCTTGGGATCATGACCTGAGCTGAAAGTAAACATTAAACCCTCTGAGCCACCCAGACACCCCATTCCTACTTTCTTTAGCATATTTTGCTTTTGAACTATTCCATATTGAAATATGGAATTTGTCAAAGAATTCATCTGCATTTATGAAGATAATTTTATGATTTTTCTTCATTCTTTTAAAATGGTGAATTACATTGATTTCCAATGTTAAACCAATTTTGCATTACTGGAATAAACCACTTATTCATGATGTATCATTTTATAAAATATTATTGCATTTGATTTACTAATATTGTGTTAAGAATTTTTTTAAGAATTTTTAAGAATTTTTTTGATCTATATTCATGAAGGACATTGGATGTTATTTTCTGTTTTTGTCAGGTTTTTGGTAACTGGCTTATCTTGGCCTCATAAAACAAATTGGAAATGACTCTCTCCACCTTCACTTTATAAAAGAGTTAGTATAAAAAAAAAAAAGAGTTAGTATAACATCAGTGTTATTTTCTTCTTAAATGTTTGATAGAACTTATCAACAAGAACTCGTGATTTGCAAATTTTCTTTGTGTGAGAGTACTTGTATTACACATTCAATTTATTTTATGTGAGGTCTTACTACAATTTTCCATCTTTTTCCCAAATGGAAAACATTTAATATTAATATTTTTGTCTTAAGAACATTAAATTTTCATCAACTAAATTAGAGTAATTACATTAACTACTTTTTTAGTTTTGAAAGAAGTTTAATTATTTTAATAGTGTTGCATTTACTTTGAAGAGCCCACATCTGACCTTTTAACAGGGCGTGGGGGGAAGATGAGTGAGAACTGACTTTGCTAATCCAAATTAGAAAGCGATTTTGCCATTCACAGAACCATGGATTTCCCTCTTGATATTTCAACAAATAAAAAATGGAGGTAATGTTTTCATTCAGAAGAAAGCTGACATGTTCTTTCCATTGCTATTGCTGCCTGGAGTTATTACAATTTTCTATATTTTTTGTATCAGTTTTGGAAATTGGTGCCATTCAAGGAACTAATCCATATAATCTAATTTGTCAGTTTTGTTAGCATAAAGTTATTAGTAATATTCCTTAGATACCCTTTTAATGTGTGTAGGATTTGTATCAATACTTCTGCTTTCATTCCTGATACTTGTTATTTGTATTTGCTTTTATTGATTTATCTGCATCAGATTTTATCCATTTTATTAAACTTTTCAAGGAACCAGATTTTTCTTTGTTATTTTCTCTATTCATGTTTTCTATTTCATTGATTTTCACTCTTGTCTTTCTTATTTTCTTTCTTTACTTAAGGTTTAATTTGCTCTTCCTTTTTTAGCTTCATAGGTTAAAAGTTATGATCAGCAACTTTGAGTCCTGCTGCTTTTATATAAAGAAGACTTGTTTCTTTTTTATATTCAAACTTATAAGTTTCTTACTAAGCACAACTTTAGCTGATTCCCACACGTTTTGCTATATTATGTTTTCATTATCTCTCAGGTAGTTTTTTTTTCTTTTTCTATGAACCAGTAATCTTTTACTGAGCATTAATTCTCAATTAAAATATGGAAAGATTTACACCATCATGTTTTTTAAAAAGGGTGCCAGGTAAAAAAAGGCCAGGATCAGAAATATAGAGTCATGTTCCACACTGAGTCCTCTTCAGTGGTACTTGCATAGCTCCTCATATTTGAGTTCCTTCTAAGAAAGGCAGTAGTTTAAAAGCATGTAAGTAGGGCATCTGGATGGCTCAGTGGGTTAAAGCCTTTGCCTTCAGTTCAGGTCATGATCTCAGGGTCCTGGGATCGAGGCCTGCACTGGGCTCTCTGCTCGGTGGGGAGCCTGCCCCTGCCCACATCTGCCTCTCTGCCTACTTGTGATCTCTCTCTGTCAAATAAAAAAAATTTTAAATATTCTATATTAAAAAATAAATAAAAGCATGTAAGTAGCCAGCACTATAGAAACATCAGCAATGCTCTTATTCTTCACATTGATATACTTATAATCTCAGTAATAATAACCTCTTTGACATGTTCCATGGCTGTTTTAAGAGGGAAATCCCACATCAATATCCAGCTTTGTAATGTCCTTATTTTGAAATCCTTGAATTTCTTCTCCTTCACAAGTAACACGGACACCATATTGCTGTTCTACGTATCCACTATCCAGGTAGATTTATTTTATAATTCCTCTTATAATTACTTCTTTGACTCAATGGTAATTTACAAGTAGGCTATTTAATTTTGAAGCATTTGAGGATATCTGGATACCTTTTTGTTACTGATGTATAATTTAGTTCTATTGTGCTTAGAGGAAATTCTCCAAAATATTTAAATTTTTGAAATTTATTGAGACTTATTTTAAGGCACAGCATATGGTCTGTCTTGCTTAAGGTTTCATATGCACGTGAAGAGAATGAGTTTTCTGTAGCTGTTGGATTGAAGCATTATAAAATGTTAATAGAATCAAACTAGTTGGTAGTATTTTCAGATCACTATTTTTTACTATTATTTGTTCTCTAACAGGGGGAAGGATAAAAGTATAGTCAACCAAGATAAATGTCCCTAGTTTTGCCAATAATTCCTCTTTTCTTGAATTCTTTTTTGTCTGATATTATTATAATCATTTCAGCTTGTTTAAGCTTGCCATTTGCTTGTGTATAATTTTACATTTTTTTTACTTTTAATATATAAACATCTTTATATTTAAATATGGTTCTTGAAGGCAGCATATGGTTGTGTCTTGCTTCCTCATCTAGTAAAAGTTTTTGGAAAAGTCCAAATGGAGCAAAAAAAGATCTCTAACAACCAACAAGATAATAGATTTCAGCCTAATTTCATCAATATTACATGAAATGTAGGTACACTTATCAATACCTTCTAATTAAAAGCTTTTCTTTGGATTAATCCAATAATTATTCCATTTTTAATTCCTCTATTGGATACTTAATTATATCTCTAATTATTTTTAGTAGTTGCTCTAAGAGTTTGACTGTGCATCCTAATCACATTATTTTATACTTAAAGTAAATATTATGTCTATTCATATAAAAATACTTTGAAGGTTAAAATTTCATATACTCATGAACTTTTGTGCTATTATTATCATGTGTTTTATATCTATATAAGTTATAAACTAAACAAAGAATTGTTTTGCTTTAAACTATTATCTTTTAAAAATATTGAGGTAAGAGGGAAATGATCTTTTAAAAATTTACCTTCATATTTGTCATTATTTTCCTATAGATCTGAGTTCCCATCTGGTATAAATTCCTCAGTCTTAAGAACTATCTTTAATATTTCTTATAGTTTATATATTCTGATAACAAATTCTCTCAGCTTTTATCTTTTTTTTTTTTTTTGCTTTTGTTTATCTTAACATTTGTTTATTTCACTCTCATTTGAAAGAATATTTTTACCGGATATTGAATTCTGTGTTGACAACTCTTTCAACATATTAAAGATGTTATTTCTTTTTTCTTTGGTTTGCATTGTTTTTGGTGGGAAGTTGACATAACATTCTCTCCATAAATGTAATCTATTTTTTAGCTAAGCTTCTTTTTTTTAAAATTTTTTAAAATTTATTTATTTGTCAGAGAGAGAGGGAGAGAGAGAGAGCGAGCACAGGCAGACAGAGTGGCAGGCAGAGGCAGAGGGAGAACAGGCTCCCTGCCGAGCAAGGAGCCCGATGTGGGACTCGATCCCAGGATTCTGGGATCATGACCTGGGCCGAAGGCAGCTGCTTAACCAACTGAGCTACCCAGGCGTCCCTAGCTAAGCTTCTTGAATCTGCAAATTAATGTTTGTTTTTGTGGGTTTTAAAAAAACTGAATTTGGAAGTGTTTAAACTATTAGTTTAGCAATATTTTTATGCCTCATTTTCTCCTTCTAGGACTCTAATTTCAAGTACATTAGATGCCTGATAATTTCTTGGGAGTTACAGATATTCTCTTCATTATTGCATCAATCTTTCTTCCTCCTCTTCATATGGATACTTTTGATTGACATATCTTCAAGTTCACTGACCATTTTTTCTATTATTCCCAATATACTTTTAAGTGAATTTTTCATCTCTGAGATCTCACTTTTGAATTATAGAACACGCATTTAGTTTTTAAAACAGATTTTATTTTTTCATTGAGATTTCCCAATTGTTTGCTCAATTTGACAGCCTTTTCTTCTATGATCTCAACCTCATGTATAATGCCTGCTTTACTCTTTTTCTGCTAATTCCATAATCTGGGTCATCTAGACCTTTTCCACTAATTGCTTTTTCTCTTGACTATAGATCAAATTTTCCTGTTTCTCTGCAAGTATCTTTTTTTTTTTTAGTCTGGACATTTTAGATAATGTATTTTCAAGTTTCCAGATTGCTTTATAATTCTCTGAAGAGTATTTGTTGTAAATTATTTGCTGATCATTATTGCTGATCATTAGGAGTGTTTTATTTTCTGTTATCATGACTCATTTTCAATTTTTTTCCCTTTGTCCTCAAGTGAATGCCTTGATATTGTAACATAACTTCCACCTCTAAGACATGACCATTCCAGGGTTTTAGCGGTAGGCCTCAGGTATTAACCAAGCCCCTCTAAAATTCTAAAATCTGGTTTACTTGCTGTGGTGCTTGTTGAAATATCTATGCCGCATTTTCAATCTCCTGGCTCTTCTTTTGTCCCAGGCCTTTTTAAGTATCTCCTGATAAATGCTTAGTTTGCGGATCATAAAAGGATTTGAGGGGAGTTTATTTGCTGATTTGGGAACTCTCTGTAGCTTCCTCTTTGTCAGAATATCTCCCCTTAATTTCCAGGTGAATTAGCACCTTTTAATTCCATTTTTGACTCTTCAAGTCAAGATTTCTGCTTGATTTCTACCTGTCCCACCATTTATGTTTTTGGCAGTATTTTCAGGATAAAAACTGCATAAACATGGATCTTGTAATTGTCTGAGTGAAGGAATAGTCCATTATAAGTTTCTTCACCATTAATAGATGTGGAAAGTCAGCAAACTAATATTTAAAGTGATAGCAGTGGGAACTTTGTCTTTGCCACTCTTCCTTTGTTCAATCACGCAGTCTTGGATTAAAATGGAGCATAGTGTCATGTGTTTCTCAGTAATGCAAATTCTTACGGTAGCTTTAAATCCAACTTTATGTACCAACCCCTATAAGCAAAGGATCATAATTGTTGCTTCTTGATCTTTTGTAAATTTTTTGTTCCTGAGCCTCTTGGTAGTACTAACATCATACCTACTCACATCTAGGAAATATCTACTAAATAAGTAAAAAATACTAATAAATGTGACCTTAATGAGTGATTTGAGCATGACTTACAATGCAGCAGAATATTCTTCCAATTAGGGGAATAGAGAGCCAGTGTAGCATATGCATATGGAATTTTATTGCTTAGTCAGAAGGAAAAAAAAATGCTACCTAGTTCTTATGAAAGGAAGTATGACTTCATATTTCTCTGACCATATTTATTTAGTACTGTTCTCTTGGCCTTCAAAGCTGGAGAAATTGTCTCTAGCTTTATTAGACTTTTGTCATAGATTTTACTCCCATGTTACACTTCTACCCCTCTTTGTATTGTTCACTGCTCTGATATTTTCAAATGAAAAGGAATTTGAAGGGCATGTATACTCCAATACAAGCAGAGAAACTTTCTTCCAAAAATATAGCTTGTAATATTCGTGATAGTACCCAGGATCATGCTTCCCCCAGACCTTAGTGATACTTAACTGTGGATTGGTTGCCACTAGGTCAAGAACTAAGTGTTTAGAAAAGTCAAATAAGAATGTTAGGACAGAATACCAAAGGGTAAATCTTAAAAAACTAACATCATATGAAAGTTTACTCTTTCAGTAATACCCTCAAATTAGGGCTAATTAATGCTTCTTTTGAGAAGACATAAAAGAAAATTAAGTCCATGCCTGTGAAATAAAGAATAGGTAAGAACACCATGTGACTTTGATATGTTATACACTCATTTGTCTTTTTCTTCCCCTTTGTACTGTAAACTCTGACAACAGAGTTTAGTTTTTCCATCTTTGTATTGCCATATTCCCTCAGCACAGAATCTTACATGTAATGAGCTCCCAATGAGTGTATGTTCCAAATAAAATTTAGGTCATTTAATTTTAGTAAATTCTGGATATAAATTCCATACCACCTTTATTTATGAAGAGTATGATTCACTCTACTGAAGAAAAAGAAATTTATTCCCCAGTTACCTAATTGCTCTACCTTAACAGTTGAGAAGTTTCTTTCTAGTAACTCTTCTGGAGTAAACAGCAAAATTTATTAAGGTATATTAAATTTTTGAACTATTTGTGCACTCTTTTCTCTATTTTAAAAACAAAAAATATAATAATTTGGCTTAGGTCATAATGTATAATTTTATATGTAGAATAAATGTTCTATCTAAATTACACCTTATCACTTTGGTCAATGAAAAAAAACAAAACAAACAAACAAGAGAACAACCACCACTACTTCATAGATACAACTTTTCTTTTTAATTCGTTCTGACTATTCTGGTTCATAATTTTATTTTATTTTTATTTTTTATATAGATTTTTATAGCCTATTTACCATCACAGCAAGATGTCCAGTACATCAAATTCCATAATAACCTTTTAACCTGAACTTTTTGATACATATACCTGTGTTTTCCCTTTGCTTTTCTATTTTTTTAAATTTTATTTTAGTTTAGTTAACTTCACTCTTTTCTTTATTTTTATTTCTTAATCTTCATATAGAGATAAACTTCAAGGTAATCCCCTTTCCCCAATCAATGCTACCCCATAGGTAAACCAATTTTTTTTAAGAATTTTTTTGTTTGTTTTTTAAACTAGCAGTTTTATTGAATAAACATCTGGAGACATCCAGAAAGTCGATTTTTTAAACTATAAAATGTAGCAATAATAGGATACTAAAAATTTAGCACTTTCTTTTTTTTTTACATATATATATATTTTTTTATTTCTTTTCAGTGTAACAGAGTTCATAGTTTTACACCACACCCAGTGCTCCATGCAATGCATGCCCTCCACAATACCCACCACCTGGCTCCCCCAACCTCCCACCCCCCGCCCCTTCAAAACCCTCAGGTTATTTTTCAGAGTCCATAGTCTCTCATGGTTCATCTCCCCCCCAATTCCTTGAACTCCCTTCTCCTCTCCATCTCCCCATGTCCTCCACGTTATTTGTTATGCTCCGCAAATAAGTGAAACCATATGATAATTGACTCTCTCTGCTTGACTTATTTCACTCAGCATAATCTCTTCCAGTCCCGTCCATGTTGCTACAAAAGTCGGGTATTCACCCTTTCTGATGGAGGCATAATACTCCATAGTGTATATGGACCACATCTTCTTTATCCATTCGTCTGTTGAAGGGC
>PISX010018042.1:0-41698 GCA_004024625.1 Mellivora capensis | reverse complement strand
AAAATCTTTAAAAAAAAAAAAAAAGAAAGAAAAAAAGAAAGAAAGAAAGAAAAAGAAAGAAAGAAAGAAAGAAAGAAAGAAAGAAAGAAAGAAAGAAAGAAAGAAAGGGAGAGAAACTGCTCTAATGGGATGTATTCCTGCAGTCTGGGGAGTGAGGGCAGTTGGGGAGGGTATGTGCTATGGTGAGTCCTGTGAATTGTGTGAACTGATGATTCACAGAACTGTACCCCTGCAACAAATAATACATTATATGTTAGTTTAGAAGAAGAAGAAGAAGAAGAAGAAGAAGAAGAAGAAGAAGAAGAAGAAGAAGAAGAAGAAGAAGACGACTACAACGACGACGGTGGGGGGGTAGGACCTGGGGCTGGAGACTGGCTGGGGGCGGAGACTGGGGTTAGGTGGGCAGAGGAGGTGGGTAGCAGAGACTGGGGCTGGGGGTGGGCCTGGGGTGGAGATTGGGGCTGGGAGGTGGTCTTTAAAGGCAGTTAAGGAAAAGGAGAGGAGAAAACCTGGAAAACAAGGAAAAATAGAGGAAAACAAAGGAATAAGAGGTAGAGGAGGAAAGTAGGAGCAAGGTAAGAAAAGAGAGGAAGAAAGGGAAGGAAGGAAAAAAGCTTGTGGAGGAGGAAATGACTGCTATGGGACCAAATTTGTTCCTCACTCTGGTTCCCAGGTTCCACTCAGATGCTGCAGTACAATCAGCTTAGAGCCTGATTTTCATGGCTGACATAGCAAAGCGCCTGCCTATTTTTAGATGAAATTAATCATTTTCTTGTGTTATTTTTGGTTCAGATAATGGCTCCAGTACACAGCAGCTTCTTCATTAGCTGCCAGCAAGCATGTAAACAAGGTTGAATCTCCGCTTGGCAGGTTCTATATTCAGCTCTGCCATCAGGAAGCCAAATTTCGTGAGAAAGCTGAGTCTCCCGCACCCTGTGAGGGGCCGCAGGGAGAGGCTTAACCGTGCCAGTGGATGGATCCAGAGGAGTTGGGATGCCTGTGACCCCAGTGTTTGCTCTGTTCAATTGCTCTTCCAGCCAGGCACCAGCTAAATGGGCACTGCTGACATTTAGACTGGCTCATTCTTTGTTGTGGGCACTGTCCACTGCATCAGAGGATGGGTGGCCACAACTCTGGTCTGTACCCACCTCGTCATGACAACGAAAAATGTCTCCAGATGTGGCAAGAGGTCCCGGGGGAGGAGGATCAATAAATCAAGAAAGTAAAACCATAATAGTGTACCTCAAATTAGTATTAGGGGCACAGGCTTCCAATCACTTTATTGCCCAAACTAGAACTTCCAGGCTGCCTTATTTTGTGAAAGAGCAGAATGCTTTTACTTATTCATCCTTGCCTCCAGGTTGTTGGTGATGACCTATGAGAAACAGCTGTTTTGCCGACTTTCCACTGGTGGCCACTGCAGCTACCTAGACCCCAGCCTCAGAGCATGCTACTGCTTTTCACATGTATCATCCCAAGTAGACATCAAGCCCTCCTCATTAACTCTGCATAGCAGATCACAGAAGCAAATGGAACTGGTCACTTAATGACACTAGCAGGAAACTACAATAACAGGATAACCCACAAGTCCTGCTTTGACACTCCCTGACCAATGCTGGCCTTGTACTCATTCTCTCTTCGTGGGACCTGAGCCAGCATGTTCTGCCTCCTGGCATCACTCTCATCGGGTCCATTTCATTGAAACCTGACCAAACTGTGTCCCCCTCCTTGTACCCAAGGCTCACAAAGGAAGAGACTTCCTCTAAGTCCAGACTGACATTCACTTCCCAAGTCCTCACCCGTCACCACTTCAGGAGCCACCTACTCCCAGGATGGCTGGCAGTGGGAACACACACCAATCTCTGCTGTCATCATGGAGTGCAATCTGATGTTGCCTCCTCAGAAAAATAATCTCTCAACAGGCTGGCATCAGAACCTCTCTTGAGTCTGGGTATGCTGGACATAAACAATCCAGAACAAGTCCATTTTTCCTCAGTTTCTTCTCCTCAAGATTAAACTGAATCTCTGGGAGGCAACTCTATAAGTCAGTGATCCAAATTCAGCATGACAAGATGTCCTGCAAACCTAGAAGAAGCATGGGGCCCAGACTACAGTGGTGAAGGAGGCATTCATGACAGAAGTGAAGCATGAGCAGCATCATGAAAGATGACGGGAAGTTGACCAGATAAAGCTGATGGGGAATGGGGCCCAAGGAGAAGCAGGAACTGATTTCCAAAGCAAAAGTACACCATTGCGGGGAGTAGCCCCGTGTATTAAGAAGGAGACAATACAGATTTTCAAGGGGGTACGGAACAAGGCAGATAGTGGTGAGAGGGCAGAGTAGGACCAGGTCAGATTCTGATGTAAGAAGAAGAGAAGGAAACTGGATCCGATGACTTGGTTCTAGAAAACAGTCCCATGGCTCAGGACTGGGCTGCTCTGCTGTGGCCTCTCAGTAGCTGGCAACTCCTCAGACATACTGATGAGGGAACAGAAGGATGGCTGAGGACCAAGCAAAAGCTGACACACTGCAGCCTGCCCCCACTCCCACTCCTGGGTGGGACAAATGTGTCATTCTTTAGGAATCTGCCAACTATCTTAATAATACCTGGCTAGAGGGAAAAACCTTGACAATGGCAAGACCTCTGATATCTCTTATCCTGTAGGTCTTCTTTAGCATATGAAAGTTTTATTGAAACCTCTCTTTCCTTACCTCCCTAACCCCATCGTACTTAATCTGCCACCCCTCACAACCCTGGGACAGCAGCTCTTTGTGCCCATGGGTCCTGTCCCCATGCTTTAATAAACTATCATTTTGCACCAAAGATGTCTTCAGAATTCTTTCTTGGTCTTCAGCTCTGGACCCCACCCCCACTGAACCTCACCTACATTCTAAACTTCATATATACCAGCCACAGTCCCCTTCAAAAAATGGCGCCAACTTTAGTTTCCTATTACAAATTTACCTGTCATTTTCCCAAGTAAAAGGTGGAAGAGAAGGGGAAAACTTTTTTCTTTCCATATGTTAGGCTAGAGTAAATGAGAGCTTACTATCATATCAGAAACAAGGTAGAGGGCTGACCAGCCCTTCCCTGTGCGTCAGACAGTTTGTTCCCTTGGAGCTCCTCTTAAAGGACCCTGAGTGTGGTTGTAAGACCCATGCTGATCCTGGCCTGGAGACACACCACACACACACATAGACCAAGTCAGGGAACTTCTGCTCTCCCAGACACATTTGGACTGCCAGCTCCCACCCTCTCTTTCCAGGCCTGAACATGAGGAAGGAATCAAGGGGAGAGCTCTGATCATCCCCTCTGACACGTGTCAGGTGTCAGCCCTCTTGTCTTCTCTTAGCTGCGGCCTTCTGGTGGGTGGGGGCTTTCAGGCAAATCTCCTAACCCCAATCCAAGTGTCAGATGCTGGTAACAGCCTTAAAGAGAGTCCAAAATAAAGGTTATCCCAATAGGCTCCTGAGGAAGAACAGTGACTCTCACATATTCAAGGCTTACACCACAATGCATGCCTGATGAAAGCAAACCACCCCAGAAGGAAGACTGGGAATAAGTGCTACCCCACGGGCTTATTTCCTCTGTGTGAACAAATACCAACTCAGGTACCTGAGCCAGGAAGAGATTGTAAAAGCAGAAAGTCTTTAAAATCTAAGAGGCGTGTTTAAATTTACACCCAGATGTGAGACCAGGAAGGCCAGTTACCTTTCATCCATGTTCCAGCTCTCTTTACCCAAAGTTGGCCAGGGCATGGTGTTGATAAGAATGCTAGGATAGGGTAAAGTCTCCCCAGAAAGGAAGCCAGAAGAGCAGTGATGACTGCCACAGGAACAGGAGGGGTGACTGTCCCTGCATGTGCCCAGGAATGGGTTGTTAGTCAAGATTCTTCTAGTTTCAAGCAACAGACACCGAACTTGAATTCGTTGAAGTACAAAGACGAGAAGTTATTGGTTCCCACAAAACACAGAATGTAGGGAGATAGGCTTCAACCATACAATGAGTTTCACCCAGCACCAAAATTCTCTCTCTCATCTCACCTCTCCACACTGCTGCTTCTATCAATGTGCTGACCTCATCCCCTTTCACTGAGACAGGCTTTTTGTAAGCAGTGGAGAGCAGGGCCAGAAGCTGACTCAGAACTGCATTATTGGGTAAAGAGAGAACAGATTTCCCTCATCCACTTCCTATTTAAAATAGCCACAGGGAAAGAAGCTGATTGGCCTGGCTAGTTTATGTGCTCACTCCTGGTCCAGTCACAAAGGTCCCGAGTAAGGGACATTAGAATTGGCCCAGGCTTGATCATGTGCCCACCTTGAGTGCCAGAAAGTTGATTTCTGTGTGTATAGGCACATATTTGCACCAGCACTCACACGTGTATGTGTAAGCATCTGGAAGGCAAAGGGGGAAAAAATCAACATCTTCCACTATAGATATGCTCAATTTAAAGTCCTTTGAATCTAAGAGAAATTTTTGGAACTTGAAAAATAAGAATCTATTTTCTAAACCCCCTTTTGAAAGCAACTTCTGTTCTTTCCTTTTGATTTCTATATCATTTCATCTGTAACCCCTTTATACTCTTTATCTCCTTGGTAACTTATTTAAGCTTCCCTACAAAGCCGTGAGTGCATAGAGATCAGATCAGATAAGAACAGCTAATTCTGTTCATCAACAAAATTTTACCTTGCTTGTTCCTGTTCCTGAGTACTTTGTGTTCCTGCCTATTAACATATCTAAACAGGTACTGCTCTTATCTAAGCCAGCCCCAAGACTTATGCTTTGGATCCCATCCCCACAATCTACTCAAAGATTTTGCATTTGAAATTATCTCACCTGTCTCTTATATCAAACATTTCTCCCTCTTCTTGGATCATTCCAATTAACATAAAAATATACCATACTTTCTTCCATCTTAAAAAAAAAAACTCCCTTCACCCCCTGTCCCCCTCCAACAATTGCCCCATTTTTTCTCCTTATGGATAAACTTATTAAGAGTAAACTCTCTTTTCTATCTCTAATTCTTCACCTTCTCTTCTCTCTTTAACTTACTTTTATCAGGATTTTGGCTCCACCACCCCACTGAAACTACTCTTGTCAAGTTTGCAACATCCTCCATTTGCCCTATTTAATAAGATAATTCTGTCTTCATGTTACTAACTTCTGAGCATCATTTGACAGTTACTTGTGTACACCTCCTTTCCTAAATGCCTTTTTCACTTGACTTTGTGACAACACATTCTACTGGGTTTGTTCTTACCTACCTGGCTGTTCCTTCTGAATCTCCTTTGCTCAGTTTTCCTCTTGCTCACAACTTTTAAATAAATCAATATTCTTGACTCTGTTGTCACTCTACACTCTCTGGGGAACCACAACTATGGCTTTAAATAAAATACATATGCTGAATACTCTAGCTCAGAAATCCCTTGATCTCCCTCCTTGTGTTTTCAATGGCCTGTTCAATGTCTTCATTAGCATGCCTAATGATTTTGGACTAACTAGGGCTAAAACAGAACTTGCCCACCCCCAGTTCACACTCCTCTCCAGTCTACCCATCTTGTTTAATGATGTCACAATTCACCCAGTTGCTCATTCTCTAATTAGAGGAATTATCCTTTATTCTTCTCTTTTCCTAACACTTCACATCTAACCCATCAGCAAGTTCTGTTGATTCTACCTCCAAGATACATTCAGAATAGGATCTTCTCTCACTATCCTCACTACTACCAAGCTAGTAGTTGCCATCGCATCCCACTTGGACCACTGTAAGAGCCTCCTAATTGTCTCCCTACTTCTACTCTTCACTCTTCCCTCTCAACAGCTCTTTGTCCACATAGCAGCAAGAGTGATCTATGGAAAATACATTCAGATTATACTTCTTCCCTGCTTAAAATCCTGCAAGAGCTCCACAGTATATTTTAAATTCAATTCAAAATCCCCAGCATGGCCCATGTGATCTTGCTTCCTTCTCCATCTTTTCTTCTCGTCGTATTCCAGTGTTCCAATCACACTGGTCTTTTTGCTGTCCCTTCTCTATAACAATCCAACTCACTTTTCAGGGCCTTTACCATGTTTTCTTTTTTAAAAAAAGTTCTCCCCTAACCCCAGTTCTTCACACATCTGTCTCTTTGTCATTTAAATCTCCATTCAAATGTCACTTTCTTAGGGAATATCTTCTCTAATCAGTAGCATACAACAGTCACACTTACCTAGTACCTCGGAAAATCTTTATCTCATAGTAGTATTTTATTTCCTTTATAGTACTCTTCTAAATTACACCATTTGTTTATTTAGGTATCTCTTCCTTTTCCATCTTCTCCCACTGGAGTGTAAGCCAATACCATTTCTTTCATAGTTCCTTGATTAGAATTCATTTACTTTCTTTTATCAACTCCTCAATCGATATCTGGCAGTAATAAATTCTAAATAAATATTTGTTGAATGAGAAAAATAAATATGTGTCTTCCACTGTCCTTTTCACAGTAGTGTTCAGTAAGTGTCAGATGAATGGTTGGATAGATCGAGCGATGGGAGGAAGAATAGTTGGATGAAGGGATGGATGGATGGATGAATGGAAGGATGGATAGATGGAGGAACAGATGAATGTATAAAATCAACAAATTCGATATCTCCCTATTACTGGCAAATACAGGCTAGCAACTAAGTTCTTTTTTTTTTCTTTTTTTCAGTTATCTTTTGCTGTATAACAAACTAGCCCAACATGTAGTGGCTTAAAACAATAGTTGATTATCTCACACAATTTGGAAAGTTGATTGGGTGGCTCTTCTGGTCCACCTGGTATTGGCTAGGATGCTAGGTAGCTGCATCATTTGAAGACTATACTGGACAGAAACATCCAAGATGACCCATTTATCTGGATAGTAGTTAATGCTGCCTGTTGGCTGAGAGTTCAGCAGGGAACATCAACCAGAGCACTTAACATTTGTCATCTCTATCTCACTTGGGTTTCTTCTAGCATGGCAGCTGGGTTTGGAGACATCCCAAGAGTAAGTGTTCCAAGAGATTCAGGCAGAAGCTCTAAGGCTTTTTCTGACCTAGACTTGCAAGTCCTGGAATATAATTTCTGCCATATTCTATTAGTTAAACAATCACTAATGTCAGCCTAGATTTAAGCTTCAACCTCTGAAGTGAGGAGCAGAATTGAGGGCAGCCATATTGAAGATTATCTACTATACCCATAAAGAGACAGCAGGATTCTGCAGGGAAATCACAGTTACTAAATCCTGATCCTTCTCTGCTCTTTATGAAAACTACTTCTAGTATTTGCACCTATGTGTGTTATTTTAGGTGGATATTATATTCCAGTCATAAATGAGTGAAGAATAAAAAACTTATAAGTCATGACTTTATAACTCATTGGTTGCTTATTCATTATCTGAAAACTCTTCAGAATTCATTGCCTTTTCTTTGTTCCAAAAATTTTTATATATTGTTCCAAAAATACAATCTTGTTTCACTTTCTTTAAATTCTTCTGTAAATTCTAGCCAACATTCTCTGTTTTTCTCATCTCTATGTTCCTGTCACCTGTTCCCTTTCCCCACCACGACATCTCTTCATTAGTTCAGATAAGCTTGTACAGGAAGAAAAAAAGCCATTTCTAAAATAAAAGCTAGAAAACAGGATCTGAACAATGAAATGCAGTTATAAATCAAAGCAGAGAATTAAGAGTTGAATGACTAATTCAACAATTGGGTTCTATTCAGTTAGGAGGCCACCATCTTTGTTTCCATTGTTTCTTGCTAGCTATATATATAAGAATCAAATGTGCAGCTAAAACAAACCAAAAAGAAAATAAAAATCCCAAGCTTTACCCAGACATATGAATCAGAAGCATAAGGGGTAAGACTGGACAACTATATTATTAAAAAAACCCACAGGTGACTTCAATATTCTGTCAGCATGAATTAACTCTCTTGGGTTTCAATATATAACATTGAAAGTAAAACCTAACTCTTTTATAATTATAGTTTATCTTATTAACACACACTTATTATTTTCCTATTAAAGAAGGGACAGGAAATATCAGCTAAGTTTCCCAGTGTGATTTTATGTCCCAATTTCTGGCTGAACATGTTTGTACCTTTGTAAGGAAACAATAAGAAGATATCTTTCAATATGCAAAGATTCACTTTCCAGGCATCTTTTCAACATTGATCCTATTCTGCAAAAGACATTGACCTCACAAGAAACAGTTACAGCCAGGTTCTCACTGTGCTGAATTTTCTCAAGTGCATCCTGTAAGTGGGCCACAGCTGCAGCCAGCAGATTTTGCACTTCTCTTGTTCCTGCTGAGGATGAAATGTGCTGAGGCCAATAACCTGGTGAATAATTCATTTTCCTGAAGAACAATTTGTAAGCCTCAGAATTGCTTTTGCCAAAATAAACAGCAAATTTAAAAGATAGTAATACTCTCTGCATGTATATAACTTCCTATAATTTTCTAATTATTCTCCCCACAATGAGGATGATGACCATAGCTAGTATTTTTTAAGAGCTTACAATATGCTGGGTTTTGTGCTAAGTGCTTCCACATACATCATCTCATTTAATTTTCATAACCTTCTGAGGTGAATATTGTCATTTTCATCCCTCTCTACCAAAGGAAGAAACTGAGACTTTTAAAGTTAAGTACCTTTCTCAGAGCCACACAGAATTTGAATCCACATCATGGTCAAAATGCTAGACTGCCTCCTACATCCATATGTTCCTTTATTTCTGTCAATCTGTTGCTCCACTGTTGATAGGTAGGTTAGTAGAGGTAGAGGTAGAGAAAAGTTCATCTGATAATCACAAAATCCTGGGTGATAAACAGAATCAAGTATCATGATCCCCAGTTCTCAAGGAGAACATTTAAGTTGCTGAGTTAAAACAACCTGCTTAGGGAAGCAAAGTCAGTTTTCTGACTGGAGTCCTGTGGTCTTCCCATAGCCTTGAGGCAACTCCAACAGAGCCAAAGGGACTTTTCTAAATCTGGCCTTGCACTGTGAAGGAGAGAGGGGCTGGCAGGATGGGATTCAGCAATATACTGAGCCCTATGATGACATTTTCAGCCAAGAAGAATGTTTTATCAAATCCCCATCAGCCCAAGACTAGATCATACCAAGATTTTGCAATATGAACATAATGTTCTCTACTGTCCAGGACCTAATCCTTTTCCATCGGGGAACACATTTGCAAACAATGGCTCCTAACTGATGAGGAACAGGATCCAACTCTTACTCCACACACTGGGACCTTTACACCACGTTGGAGGCAACAGCCCTAAGGTTAAAGGGCTGCTCCATGTCTAACCACTGTAGCTCTTGCTTGAAGGAAGGTTTCCCAAATGAACCCCCAAAGAAACCGAAAATGGCATGAATGTACATCCTGTTACTCAACACTCTCTGGGTTTCATAATATGAAGTCAGGAAGAAAAGGTGCCAACATTCCTGAATGTTATAATCATTAAGAAGCAGACTCTAATGTTCCCACACTTGAAAGTTAAAGAGATGGGATTATTCACTCTCCTCCTCACTTATGGAATCACTGCAAAACCATATGGGCTGCATTAGGCATCCAACACAAATCCTCCCTACCATTCCCTCTGGGGGGCCTTGGGGCTCATCCCAGGCAATTGGCTTTAAAGACAAGGATATCCTATTTGGAAACATAATCATGAGCCCTGATATTAATAAGCACTTTCTGACTTCAAAGCATTTTAATGACCATTGCTCTAATTAAATATCATAATCTCCCAAAGAAGAGGCAAGCTTCGTCATTTCCACCCTACAAATGGAGAAACTGAGGCAGAGCCCAATGGAATACAAAACCATGGTCTTCCTGATAGTAGAACTGCTGGGGACACTTAATGAGTTTTATGCTAAATTAAAATGTTGAACTGAGGGACACCTGGGTGGCTCAGTCAGTTGGGTAGCTGCCTTTAACTCAGGTCATGATCCCAGGGTCCTGGGATTGAGTCCTGCGTCAGGCTCTTTGCTCAGCAGGCAGCCTGCTTCTCTCTCTGCCTCTGCCTGCCACTCTGTCTGCTTGTTCTCTCTCTCTTTCTCTCTGACAAATAAATAAATAATATCTTTTAAAAAATGTTAGGTGCACCTGGGTGGCTCAGTGGCTTAAGCCTCTGCCTTCGGCTCAGGCCATGATCTCAGGGTCCTGGGATCGAGTCCCACATTGGGCTCTCTGCTCAGCAGGAAGCCTGCTTCCCCTCTCTCTCTGCCTGTCTCTCTGCCTGCTTGTGTTCTCTCTGTCGAATAAATAAATACAATCTTTTTAAAAAAAGAATTAAAAAAATGTTAAACTGAGATTTTTTTTTTCTGTTACCATTTGGTGAGAGCAAAACAAAGACACTTAAGACTATGTATTAGGATGGTGAAAAACATTAGACCAACCAGTTGTATGGTGTTGGCCTAGGGATTTAACTTCCCTAAGCTTTAGTTTCCTCATCTCAAAAATTGAAATAATAGGGGCACCTGGGTGGCTCAGGGGGTTAAGCCTCTGCCTTCGGCTCAGGTCATGATCTCAGAGTCTTGGGATCGAGCCCCACATCAGGCTCTCTGCTCAGCGGGGAGCCTGCTTCCTCCTCTCTCTCTCTCCTCCTGCCTCTCTGCCTCCTTGTGATCTCTGTCTGTCAAATAAATAAATAAAATCTTTTTAAAAGTTGAAATAATAATAGAGCCTACCATAATGCCTTGTTGTTTAGATTAAATAATATAATGCATGCTAAAGTTGGTGGTACACAATTGAATACTCAATAAACTTTAGCAGTACTTGTAAAGCCAGCTCCTTCTCCTATAGTCACCATTGAATCATTTATTGGTTCACAAGTATTTATCAATGGCCAAGTGAGTGTCAAAGAGTGCTGTCCAGAAAGGCTACGGCAGTGAACAAAACAGACAAGATCATTTCCTACATATGGAATGTATCTTATTTCTTATTATAAATTAATTCACACCAAGCCTAGTCATAGTCCACTGTTGATTTTGGTTTGATCTTACTATTTACACAGCTAAAATATCCTTGATTGTTCTCACAACTGGACCACCGTAGTCCTTGTGCTGGCTGTAGTAGCTTTGATTGAGTTCTACTAGTACATGCAAGAGGATGTGAAGACAGTGGTCTGATCTTGGCATTTTAGCTGAGGTTGCCAAACAAAGTATTGTAATTTCGACACCTACTTATTTTTGTCTTAGTCCATGCAGTTGTGGAAATATGTTTTAGGTTTCTTTACACAGACACTATGTGGGGCACTCTGCTGGGAGGGAGGCATGGGTGGGAGATCCAAGTAATGTTTCAAGGCCAATTGTAGCCTTACAACAATAGTGTTTTAAAAAGAAGCAGCATCAATAAATATGGCATTCCATGGGCAGGTACAGAAATAGTAAATATGAAAGTTCTATTCCATGCACTTCTGTTTTGAGGGTCTAAATGGTCTTAGCACATACAACTCCTCTATGCCCTTCTAATTACATTTTATACAAATATGTAGGCATATGAGCACACACACACACGCATGCATGCATTTTTTAAACAAATAAGTTATCTTTCAAGTAATTAGTAAAGGAGATATTTATTGAGCTTTTATTCAAGGTCAGAAATGCTGATGGATGTCCTAAAATATATTAGTACATTTAATCTTCCCGAGATTTCTAGAATGTAAGTATAATTACTTTTCTCATTTTAGAGGATGAAACTAAATGTTTAGAGACATAAAAACTCACATAATGTCTTATAAGTGGCAGAACTGGAATCCAGTGTGGCTCACTATATTCAAAATTTCACTATACTAGGAAGAATGAAAGAGAGAAAGGAAGGAAGGGAAATAGAATGTGAGAGAGGGGAGGAAAAGAGAGAGGAAACAGAATAATCTAGGAAACTCTAAGCCATGCAAAAATAAAGTCTACAACTCACAGCCACATTTTAAACCAAAGAGTTTAGTGTTGAGACCCACTGTGAGGAGATAGCGAGGAACCATGTGGGACAAGATGTGGTGGGAGAAGAAAGAAGTGGTGGGAGATGAAGATAGAACTGTGGCCCAACCTCCCAAGCCCTTGTAACTATAAAACTGGCAATAGCCACCATGACCTTGTGTTAAATCCTTCCCATGTTTCCATTATTTAGTTACCACATTTTGAATCATCAGGACAAGCTTTTGAGGAAGTTGATTTTTATTCCCATTTTACTGGGACCATCATGGTTAAATAATTTCTCAACAACCTTGCTCCCAAGTGAGAGAACACGGATGTTGCCCAAAGCCCAGATTTTTTCTGCTACAGTATGGCCTTCCTGGTCCCTGACTGCTTGAGGATTGAGGCCAGGTGTTAAAGGACCAATGATGGGGAGGGCTCCTGAGCCATAACAGACAGTTCTGAGAAAGCATTGCAGCAGCAGAGGGGAGAGGAGGAGAAACTCCATGCTTGGAAACCTGACCTGTTCTGGAAGGGGCTCAGCTCAAAGTATGGTATCATGAGGACTGTCAACAGGAATCAGAGATGCATATCCAAGGGCAGAATCTAATTTCAATTCCAGGACATTTCATGAAACAGAGTGTAAGGCAACAATTATTTGCTAAATAGAAAATTAAAGGCATAAATAACGTCGAAGCTTAAACCACTGAGGCAAAAATCATGCAGGCTCCAATTTCCTTCTGCTGCTTGTAGCTGCCAATTTGAAAAGAAGAAATCATGGGGATAGTGAAAATATAAGATCAATGGACCATGGTTGATAGATGGTGATGTCTCTTATCCCACACAGTGTCCTTACCCCCATGTCAGCCCTTCCCCAACCACTGCCAAACCCAAGCAAGTTGGAGGAAGTAAGACTGTGTGAAAGAGGCCCCTGGTTCTCTTCATAGGAACTCTGCTTTCCTATGAATGAATTCCAGCACTGAGCATGTTCCGGTAAAAAGAGCTTTATTTCCCTAGACTCCTTGTACTTCCATTTATGCCAAAATATATTTCTTAAATGTTTTAACCTTAAACACACACACACACACACACACACACATACACACTGTCTCTTGGTCTTTTTAAAATACTGATTTGCCCCTTTTCTAGAACTCCTGATAAGGCGTCCTGTTTGATAGGAGTGACACATGACAGGGATAAGCTAGTCTAAATCTTTGTTTCCCATGTGTCCATATGTATGACACTGGGTCAAAGGTCAAATGCTCTGGGTCATATTTTACAAACCACTGAGATCAAACACTACTTATGACTTTCACCTTCCCTTTATCCTCTGTATTCACTCATCTCCTGTGACTTCTTCCCTATAAGTACCTTTCAAATCTTTCTCCTCCTTGTAATATCCACTGCCTAGACCATTGACCACCTCTACTCTACTCTCCATATAGCTACAAGAATGTTTCTAATGGTTTCTCATCCATATATCTGATTATATTTTATCCTTGTCTAAAATGTACAGTGGATTCCCCATTACCCACAGGATAAAAACCATTATCATTGGTCATATATACCCAAATCTTCACAGACCTCCTCTACCATTGATGCCATTCATTAATCTCTTCACTCATTCATTTAAAACCAGGCATCATTCTGGATACATGGGAAGTACCTATGAATGTTTGTTGACTGACACTAACACCATTATCTCCCCCCAAAAAAGCCACTTTGTCATTCCTAGTTGTCCTGAGGAGTGGGCAAGGTGAGTGGCTACCAACACAACAATATCTGGGTGGTCTTTCCCATGACAAAACTTTACACCAACCAGCACACTCTGCCCTGGGATCTAGGGTAGCCCCATTCCATGTTTAATTGCTAGCATACATCATCTTTTTAATCTCCTCCAGCCCCATTTATTTCTCATCCAATATAATGTCATCCTTATGAGCATAGACTCTGAGCCATGGTAGCTGTCTTTACAGTTTCACTGCTGTACTTGGATAACCTAGCACTGTTCCCATTCTTCCTTCATAAAACAGGGATTCTAATAATCCTACCTCACCAGGCAGGCAAAGGATTAAGGAAGGTAGTATGAAGAGTTTTTGAAAAGTTACTGGCTCACAAGAAAGGTTAGCTAGGTGGTTATTATTGTCTTCAACTCACCCATAAGGTTACTTTCCATACCAAGATTTTCATAGCCCTCAAGCTCATCTTTCCCATCCAGGTCTCCTTGCCATTCTTCTGCCCTGAATTCCCTTATCTTTTGTCTATTCATTCTTCAAGATGGAGTTCCAGTCTTGTCCATGAAGACACATTGACCACCCCTCATCCAAACAAACTTGACCCCTTTCCATTTGTCTCACATTGAAGCATTTTCATGTTTTGATGACAGGTTTACCAGTTCTGATTTACTACCTATCCCACCTAATAAATCCAGAGCACCATGATCCCAAAGACAGTCTATGCATCCAGCATAGCCTCACTGAAGCACTTCCTTATGCCAGGCATTGTAGCAACTCTTAGGGTCCCACATACTTCAAACATAATCCCTGCCTTCAAAACACAGACCAAAAAAATAATAATAATCTTAAAATCTATGGAAGGAATGAATGCAGTCATGTATGGTCACTTTTTCTTACAGATTTATTTATTTATTTATTTATTTGACAGACAGAGATCACAAGTAGTCAGAGAAGCAGGCAGAGAGAGAGGGGGAAGCAGGCTCCCCACCAAGCAGAGAGCCTGACATGGGCCTCAATCCCAGGACCCTGGGACCATGACCTGAGCCGAAGGCAGAGGCTCTAACCCACTGAACCACCCAAGTGCCATATATGGTCACTTTGAAGGAGATCCTTCCCCTAGAAGAGTTCTTAGCAGCTATTAAGAAATTGGTGAAGAAAACAAAGAGGGGAGAAGAAACCTTATTGAAGGAACATTATTGGTGATGCTTTCAACAGAGCATTTCCCAAAGAATGGCCAGCATGCCATGGGAGGCAATTTTCCACAGCGTGTAGAGGACTATTTTATACTCAAATAACTACAACTTAGGCATGTGTTAGTACTAAATTTCAACCCTGTCAAACCCATCTTTTCACAAATGTCATTGTTTTATTTAGAGTGAGTGGAGTGCAAACAAATTACGAGTGAAATTGAGGGACTCAGATTTCAGGGCTCACCTGAAGGAGATTCTAAAGAAGGAATGCTTCATGACATTACCAAGGAAGTAGCTAAAATACAAGATTGCAAAACCCAAAGGCAGAACTGGCCCTCAGCCTAACTGACCAGTACTATCCAATACATCTACCCCATACTCAGCAGGGGAAAGGGCTCGTTCATCGCTTTTGCTTTACAGATTTTTAAAGTCCCACCTATAAAATCTCATCTATAAATCCTAGATGAACAGATTGAGGCCCAGAGGAGTGAAATGAGTCATTAATATTTCATTGGTTAAAACTAAACATAACTGCAGAAAAGGCAGCCAGACCAATGGCACTTGTTAAATAAACTCTGTCATCCCACCACAGAACTCATGTCAGAAAATAGTTTCTGTTCATCTCCATGAGAGACTGTGGACTCTGAGGAACTAACTGAGGGTTTTGGAGGGGAGAGAGGTGGGGGGATGAGTTGACCCTGGTGGTGGGTATTATGGAGGGTACGTATTGCATGGAGCACTGGGTGTGGTGCATAAAGAATGAATTCTGGAACACTGAAAAGAAATTTAAAAAATAAATAAATAACTAAAAAAAAAGAAAATAGCTTATGTGGGTAATTCTTCCCCAGTCTAAATTTCAAACCCCCAAAGAATCTCATTTGGACCCAGCATTTCCATATAAGAAATAGGAGGAGAAATGGTGCAATACCTCATTAATATCTTTTTGGCAAGGCATACATTTAAAATATATGTACCAAGTTATAGTTATGTTGGAATCACACCTCATTTTATACAGTACCTGAGACTTTGCTACCTGTGGGGTGTTTGTCCTGGGAAACCAGCAGCTTCCAAGAAGAAAAACGTTCAACCTGCTTGTTATCTTACAAATAAATGACTTTGTTCTCTCTCTTTTTCTCAGGCTTATTTTCCCTTGAATTGTGCCAGACTCTCTGTACCCTGTTATTGTAGGATACTGTCCTGACATGCTATAACAGCAATATTGACACAACCCAAGTGCCCTAATCATGGCAAAAACATATGCATAAGAAGAGCAAACTGAAGACGTTCGATATTGATTCAGGTAACAGAACAGCCTGAGGCCAGGCAGTGATGTATTTAACTAACTATTAGCACACTAAAGACTGCTGACCATCTCTAGGAATGAAGCTGAGCATTATACCTGAAGAGGGAACAGGAGCTCCTAGGTACCCAAAGGGGTCCCTTGACAGCATACTCAGGTAGAGTGTTAGGTAGATAATCATTCACTTCTGGCTCAAGTTGATTATTCGTACTTGGAGAGCCTCACCACTGGTCACTGCCAAAGCCACTAGTTGAAAGACAGGCAGTTGGCTTAATTCAAGGCTTACTAGTTGCTTGACTAAATTATACCATGTGTTTGCAACATCTCTCTCCCCATACCCCAGGATGTAAACTGTCTTATGTATTAGATACAGGTTTATTTGGGACTGGCTAGGAAAACTTTCCTGGCTCTTATCCATCAGCTCATTGGTTAATTCCTATTCTCAATTCTGAAAACACATCTTCAGGGATGCCATCCTTGACCAACCAATTTAAGTCATAAGTCTCTGTTTTAAGTTCTCATTAACACTGTATTGCTTTCTTTCAAAATCAGCACTTATTAGAAGTGTAAGTGTACATTGATTTGTGTGACTATTTGAATTATGTCTGTTTTTATTATTCTGTAAATACCCCCCTGTTGTCTGCTTTTGTCTCTGTCCAGTCACTGACTATCGTGCCTAACATATAATTGACCTTCAGTGAATAGTTGTTAAGTTTATGAGTGAATGAATGAATGAATGAATGAGTGAAAAAGGTGCCTGCAACAAAGGTATTATAATGAGATGGTATCAGTAATCCAAGCTCAAAATAAAAGTATTCTTCTGTTCCTGGACACATTATTGAATTGCACTTCCCAGGCTCCCTTGCAATTAAGGTGTAGTCATGTGACTTTGGGGCCAGTGAAACATTCCTTCTAGGTCTAACCTCCAAAAATCCCTAAGTTCTTCCCCTTATGGATAGCTTGGATGGAGATCATCATAGCAACCTTGGAAGCAAGTGGTGAGGATAACAGAGCTCTGTGAGACTATCTCCCAATAACTACATGAAGCAGAGCCAGCCTGACAACACATTCATATATTTCCAGGACTATTTATCAAACACTAAATAAACTTCTAATAAGTGTAAGCCATCATATTCATGGAGTCTTTTGTTATGGCTGTTAGTGTTACTTGAACTAACACACCTCTTCCCAGTGATTCTCCACTAGGGAAAATTTTGGAGCCCATATTTCAATTTTGTGGAAGATGGGATAGTTGGAAAAATCTCCCCAAGCAACTAAGATACTCTCACCTCCACGTGCCCCCATTATAATCTTTGTCCTACATACTTACCATGGTTTTCCATGAAAGCTGGAATTTAAAGATGTACTTGACTAGATGAGAGCCATTGCAGATGTAAAGAGCACACACAATCACCCACATATATGAACATAGGAGGCAGAGTCAACAAAAATCATGGCTCATCATCAGTAGTATCAGATGATGTGTTATGACCCATTTCTTTTCAAAGCAATCAAAATTTCATCAGCAATCATTATCATACCAGTCCCTATGGAGGAGAGAGAGATATAAAACACATGGTTGGTGCCCTTGAGCAACACAGCTCAGTGAAAGATCTCAGAATTGTGGTATAAAAGACTTGGCTTACAAGTGACTCACTAGCAGTGAGACATTGGCAAAATTATTTCACCTTTACTTTTCTTCATTTGTTACCAAATGTTTAAACTTGTAACTCAAAATTCCTATAAGGTTATGTGAATCAATGCATATAAAAGGCCTTGTAGGGCAGAGACACAAGTACATCATGGATTATGACCAAGTCTTTCATACTGTATGGCAAAGTGAGATAAAAAGTGTAGTGGAAACCTAGCCTGTGGAGTTTGGTGAGCCAAGGGGAGGGACAAGGACACCTTAGAGAAGGAAATGATACCTGATCCCAGGGCAAATGTGGGATTCAAATGGTAGAGGCTAGAACTGTTTAGAGGGGATCAAGTAGGGTTTCCTAGGTGCTCTGGGTCTTGAACTGAATGCCGAGAAATGAATACAAAGACATAGAGAAGGAAAGCTGGTATGAGACTATCAAATCGTCATCAAACATTTCTTGAACACCAATGAAATTATTAGGTACTCTAAAGTTTGCAAAGCTGGTGTGGACAAGAGATAACTATAACACAATGAAATGGAAGCCATCTTGAACTGGAAGTTAAGAGACAAGGTTTTCTTGTCTGTGAACTACACATTTGACCTTGGAAAAGCATCAATTTCCCAAGCCTCATCTCCTCGTTTGGGAAATTAAGACATTGGCAAGATGGTTGCAGATTTCCTTTCTTGATCTTAACGAGTGATTCCACTTCCGCATTGGTCCTTCAAGTTTTAACCAACTGCATCTCTCAATACAGCCTGCAGAGGGCACTGGACTAGGAATCGGAACACCTAATTTCTCTTCCCAGCTCCACCCCGGACCAATTATGTGACCCAGGTCACATTGCTTAACTTCTCCCTATCTCAGGTCCCCATCCATAAAACAGAGGGACAAGCAAACTCTCCACCTACCACTAAGGGGTGTAGCCAGAGTTAATTCTCTCATCGTCCTTTGAGCTGAGCAGATGAAAGGCACTGAAAAAAGTACAAAGAATTTTTATGTGCTATTGACTTTATTTTATTTTCTGTGGGGGAGGGAGTCTGCCCCAGCTGGAAAGCTGCTTTCTCTGAATCAAAGGGCAGGAACCCAGCAAGTTTCTCAGGATCAGGGCCTCAGACTGAGCTGCGTACACTCACCGTCCCAGCCAATCCTCCAGCTCAGTTTCCTTTAACCGGGTGCTCCAGGCAATAACTGTGCAACTCTGCAGTTTAACAATGTGTTCTTTGTCCCACAACTGTGCTCATTTCGCAACTGCCCAGGTAATATGTTTGAGCCTGTAGGAAGAGTCAAACAGTTAATGAGGGAAGAGTTTGGCATGCCCTACATAGGTTCTAGCAGCAAGTCTCAACAAGAAGACATTCTCTTTTTCCTGCTTTCTGACTTACCCCCAGAATGTACAAGTGTCACTACCAGGAATGAGCCTTCTTTCCCAGCAGGCTGTAATACCAGTTTGGCTTTTATCAATGCATTGGTGAGGTGTTTTGTTTATGGTTTTATGCTGTCTATTTTCCCAGGGATATTATGTTTTGTACAGAGCTCTGGAGTTTGCATCAGGTTTTAAAGCTACCAGCTCCTTTTCAGGTCTTATTGAGCCCTTAATATGGTATGAATAGGGGAGCATTAGAGGAAAGAGCCATAATCGCCCCCAAGGAAAACATCCATCACTGGCCTTTATGTAGTCCCTGAACCTCTAAAAGGTGTCATCTCTCTGGACCGTATCTGGTGAGAGCGTTCTCTGGGAATGCCAAGAAGCCAGTGCATTCAATGGTACTTAGAAAGGCATTTTCTAACCATTACAAATTGCCTTGTCAGTGTCTCAATTTCGTCTACATGATGAGTCTCAATTAAATTTGTTGGGGTTTGAACCTTTGTCCCCAGATGGGGCTCTGACAGAGATTGCTGACATAAATAATGTGGGCTCCCAGCCCTTGCCAGGCTCCAGGCTCAGCCGGGACAGCTGTGGCTTTTTAAATGTCATTCCCAAGATACCCTGGGGGTGTTCAGCTTCCTTCTTTCTAACCTGGGAAGGGAGCTGTGGGCGACATCAGCCCTGATGACACTAGTACATCTTGACCGAGCATTCCTGCTGGACAGGTGTGCTACCTGCCGATGCCTCCAGCAGAGAAAGCAGCCAATGTCCACAACGAAGGTCTCGCCAAACTGAGGGCATTTCATGCACAAGTCTTGAATCTCATGTCTCTGAATAAGTTACCTTTAACACTACACACACACACACACACACACACACATACACACACACACCCCTGAAAAAGTTATCAGGGTTTGCTCTATTTAACTATGGTATTCCAGGAAATCGTCCAGGTAGCAAAATCTTTTCCCAGTGGCTTCCTGGTTCCTCATTCCTGACTTACTCTCCTGCTTTCGACTGGAGCCAACAACAGAGGTGTTCTCTCTCTGGAAGCTGTTGGCTCATTATGACCAAGGCGGATTTTAACTGGCTCTGGGTGGGTTTTATTCTGAGGGCTGGCTGGTAAAAGCCACAGCAAAGTTTCCGGCAGGGCATTCATGTCCCGTGTGCATAGTTCCACCTCAACTCTGGCTTGAACCTACTGACAGCCCTACCCACTTACTCAGAAGTGCTTTTACTGCAGGGGACATAAAGTAGTGAAAGAACAGGTATTCAAAGCCACAGAGCTGGACTGGCATCTGCATCTGGGATTATCTTGCGGGATAACCTGTAATACATTTCTTCATCGGAGTCTCAGTCTCCTTACCCATGACCCAAGCTATTGGGGGAGCTTTCTCACACCTCCCGCTCCTACAAGTTCACACTTTCTCTCCATCTCAAGTGACTCAGCCACACAAGGGCCAGAGTGGCTCCTAGGCTAGCCTTCTTTCAAAGGCTGTCTACAACTAACTGATGGAGCAGAAGAAAACTTCTACAGAACAGTTGCAAAAAAAAAAAAAAAAAGAAAGAAAAGAAAAGAAAGAAAAAAGAAGGAATTCAAAAACCATTTTCACTCTATTTCTAGTAGAAATTTAGTCAAGGAGAAGAGCATTGACTTTGATTCCATAAACTACCATTATGCCAAAATCTAGGAAGCAAATGTTTGCCCAACAATGTCTTGTTGTCAAGGCATATTCAGATCTATGATATTATTTGAAATACTGGCTCTATTATTAGTAGGACTGAAGAGGGTCCCCAGTTCACAAACAAGGAAACTGAAACTCAAAGGGGTGAAATAATAGTCCAAAGTTCACATAGGTCTACATGGTGGGTCAAGAAACAAGGTTACCCCACATGAATATGAATCCAGGGTTCTTTCACATCTTTACCACTGCAGATCTTACCTCATTGGCCTATGGGCATTCAAGATGCCCTTTCATTACTAAAAGTTAAGGGGAATGCATAGAATGTTAGCTGTTAACATAGAGCAAATAAACAAAAATCATAAGACTATAGTCTACCTAGCACAAGAAGGACGCCATTACAGATATAAAACCCTTTGCAAATAGACACCATCTGCACTTCTTCTTTCCCACTCTCCCCTATCGCCTATCTTCCTCCAACGGACTCTACTCTCTGACCACAGAGAAGGACTGTCCCAAAGATTTGGGAAATGTCCCAAAGATTCCATGTTCCTTGACCCCTTTGACTTCTCACAGCCTGAACCTGCTCGGCCTATAATGCCTATCATCCCTCCCACCTTAGCCATCAGCATACAGTGTCCAAGGGAATGGGTGCAGTCCCAGACCCTTTGGCAAATCTGGGGTGGGGAGGCAGTGGAGGAAGCCAAAGCTTTTGAACCAGACAAATGCAACTTTAATAAGAACTCTTAGTCCTAGCTGTATGTCTCTGCTTTCCTTCTCTGAGAATCAGGGGGAAATTGTATTGTTCCTCCAGCAATGTTGTGAAGATTACACGAGACAAATATAATAAAAAAAAAAACACAGTATTTGCTACCTAGTAGACACTCCAGAAATACTACTCCTTTCTCCTCCTTCCTGCTTCCCCTGTATTGCAGAGAATTATATGTGCCCATCAATTGTAGTGCACAGTATTGCAATAATTGATGTCTTTCTCACTCACAACTGGTAAGTTCTTCAGGGACATGGATGGTTATATTGATCTCTGTTCCCTAGCACTCAGGCTGGCATACATCAGGCATTCGATATACAGTGAAGAAAGGAGGCCTGTAAGAGCAGAAAATTGTAAAGAAAATGTTTTCTATTCTTTGCCTAAGAGAAAAGTACATTATCTTTGGTGTCCCCACCTCCTTAAACCAGCCTTGTCTGAATTTTCTGAACTTCAGATGACTTAAAATGCTGGTTCTGAACCGGATGGTTCAAGCTAGCCTGGACCTCTGCACCAAGAATTCCCCTTCTGCATTCCACACACACCTGTGCTTGCGCACAAAGTTGAAAGGTAAACATCTGATAGATTCCATCCCTCCTGTACCTGGAAACCCAGCACATGTATGGCTAAACAGTTCTTCAGTTTGGCCAGGAATCCACACATTATAAAACTGACCTGAAAAGAGGCATGAGTCAGAGGGAGCAGAAATCAAGCCACAGGTCTAAGGGAAGCAAGAAACAAAGATCCTATTCTTGGCCTCCCTCTTTCTTTTGTCTTTATTTTGTAAAAATCTACATTTACTTGAGGTACTTTGAAGTCCAGTGACTGCAAAGTCACAGACTATTTAACCTCTCTTCACATCAGTTTTCTCATCAGTTAAATGAGAGAATAATGCTTCCACAAAATAAGGGTATTTTTGGGAAATATCCTCACACTACAAAATCTCTACTTGGATCTGTTTTCCCCTGTGCAGACCTCACCTTGAGTTACATCTGCTTTACTTGCAGAAAAACTCTGAGAACATCTCATGAGTAACATTAGGCAAGCAGGTCAACATTGACCCCTGTAGAGCCCCATGAACAGGATGGTGGCTAGTGGGTGAATCTGTTTTAACATTTCTTAACCAATGATGATACCACTTATGTTCCATTCACTATCCTGAGTTAAGGATGTCACAGAATAAAGATGCACACACTTTTTGGTGACTGACTTTAGGAATTATTTCTAGGACAAGTAGCATTCCAGGGAAAAGAGACTCAAAGGTCACGGCGTGAAATACCGGAAATTGTTACAAGCTTTAGAACACCAATGATTGAAAGGCTGTGTGGGATGATTGGTTCTGATTAGAAGGATACTTGGTGACATTACAGAGGATGAATTACAGAAAAGGACACCAGTGGCAAAGTCATTAAAAGGCTTTTGTACTGAAATGAATGAGAGATGGTAGAGTCCTTATTTCCTTATTTAGTCCATTGACAGTAGGAAGACAAAGGACATTGAATAAAGGACACTTCGAAGGTAAAAGCCACATGGTGGTGGTGGGGGGACCCAATTTTACAAATGAAGATAGAGGAGAAAGAGAAAGAAAAAAAAAACAGTTTATATTAACACAATTAAATATCTTTAAAGCCCTCATTTCCTAAAAGCCCAGGATAAACTTAGCCATCGGTGACAAGAGCTTTATAAATAATATTTTATTAGTAAGATTTCCCTCTTAAGATAATTGGTTTTATCATTTAAATCACCTCCCCAAAACTGAATGAAGTAGTGAAGGTGATTCAGTTCCTAAATAAAAGGATTGGATTGACCACACCAGGCCTTCAGACTCATTTCTATGATTCATGTTGTAAGAGCTTTGGCCACCTTACATGGTTGAAAATGGTAGCACTCCACTGCATAGATGTCTAGTCTATCCTGGCTCACCAAAGTTTTATCCCGAGGCCAAGTTTCAAAATTCTGACCCATGAAGGATAGATACTTCATGGAGTTTCCATCCCTGACCCAAGTGGGCCATCTCCAAATATGTAGGCTTATGGCATCCTTGATAAGCCACTATTCTACTTTTTAGTGTAATGGAAAGAGTTGTGCTATGTTTGAAAAGTTCAAGAATTCTATGAAAACTGTTTGGAAGCCTTAGTGGGTAGAAAAAAGAGAGAGAGAGAGAGGAGAGAGAGAGAATATATTCCCCAGAATTCTCCATGAATTCAACAGAATTCTTTTAGGTAATAAAGAAAAATAAGGGAAAGGAAGTCATCATCAGGTGTTTTTGGGAAATAAATCTTTGTAAAGTTGTTCAGGTTAATGTATCAGTCAGAGCCCCAGCAGGAAACAGAGGACACAGTCAAATTAGGATTATTTGAAGAAAAATTTTAAAAGTCAAGCAGAGAGAGTCAATTATCATATGGTTTCACTTACTTGTGGAGCATAGGAATAGCAAGGGGGACATTAGGAGAAGGAAAGGAAAAGTGAAATAGGAGAAATTGGAGGGGAAGAAAACCATGAGAGACTGTGGACTCTAAGAAACAAACTGGGGGTTTTGGAGGGGAGCAGGTGGGGGGTTAGGTGAGCCTGGTGGTGGGTACCAAGGAGGGCATGTATTGCATGGAACACTGGGTGTGGGACATAAACAATGAATCTTGGAAGACTGAAAAAAAAATAATTTTTTTAAATGTATGGAAAAAAATAAAATAAAAGACACTATTTGCAAAGATGTGAACAGGGTATCAAGAAACCCTAAGGAATATCACAGTACTCCAGTTAGTTATAGACTTAATACCCCACGGTCAGAAGGATCAAGGGCAGAGAATATTCACTGGAACCTAGAGCCAGAGAGGACTGGATGGAATAAGGAACTGAGGGCTTTGGTGAAGATGAGCCTTCAGGGAGGGAGCCAGAGGAATAAGTAGGCCAATTGCCTCTCCAACAACCATCCAGACACCAGAAACATGGGGACCTATTAGTTTAGTCTACTTAAGTCAGTCTCATGGGAAGTAACTCAGGGTGGGGGGTGAGGTGGAGATGGCATCTGGAAAGGTGAATGGAAGATACAAAGCTCACCTGTTTCCCAAGTGGTCTCATGTTCTTTAACATGATAGGACACTGGGTTGCTCCCAGAGCTACCTCTGCTGTAGCAGTTTCCAAACTCAGAGACGCCAGGTGCCTTTATTGAGCATGTCAAAGAAAGGGCTTTGAAGAAACCCTAGAGGGAACAGGGGATTTGGATATTTGGTTTATCATACTAATGACTGGCAAAGTCCACAGTGACTTATGAAGAATTTTGCAGTAATTCCTCTTCCTATAAATATCTGGAGTTTGAGGCAGAGCTGGTTATATTATTCTCATTTTCCAGTTGAGGAAACAAAGAAACCTCTCTGTTCATTCTGGTTACATAGCTCCGTGAAAAACTTGTCTCTGGATTCCATTAGTATCCCTGGACTACCACGCCAAGCGTGCCAGTGGTCTAGGTCCGCCTCTTAATTTTCCTTGGGAGGAATTGATTTGAAAATAGGATGATCTTTGTTACAGAGTGAATGCCTGCGTCTCCCCCCACAAAATCCATACACTGAAACCTAACCCCCAATGTGATGGTATTAGGAGATGGGGCCTTTGGGAGGTGATGAGTCATGAGAGCAGAGCCCTTATCAATGACATTAGTACCTTTATAAAGGGGACCCCAGGGAGCTACTTTGCCCCTCATGCCTTGTGAGGACATAGTGAGAAGACAACCCTCTACGAATCAGGAAGTGATCCTCACCAGACACTGAATCTGTTTCACCTTGGACTTTCCGGCCTCTAGAAAAATTTCTATTGTTTATAAGTCACCCTATCCACACTCTGTTATAGTAGCCCCAAGGGCTAAGATAATCTCTCTGAAAAACTGCTTATAGAAAGCTCCTCAGCTTTATCTGAGGTTAAAGATACTTCAGTAAGACTCTAGACTCTCACTCACCAAGCCCATCCATGAAAAAGCATTTTCAAAACCCTTCCCTGTGTGAGATAACTATGCTAGCAACCCCATGAAGTAAGGTGGTGATAATAGTGGTAGAGTTTTGGTTGAAGTGAACACAGTTATCAGGGAAAATCTTGTTTTGCCCCATGGGCATTTACAGCCTAGGGGGGACCCAGCCCCGATGTTCATCAACAGGATAATGGAAAACAGATTGTGATGTATCCATACAATGGGTTACTCTACAGCAACAAAAGGGAATTGCAGATCCACGCTACAACGTGGGTGAGTCTCAAAAATAAATCAAGTGAAAGAAACCAGACACAAAGAGCACATATGGTGTGCTCCAATTTATATGAAGTTCAAGATGAGGCAAACTAATCTATACTGACCGAAATCAGAATATCATTTCTCTCTTGTGTGGAAACTAGGACAGACTTGTGAAGAAATATCTGGGAAGATGGACACACTCTATTTCTTTTTTTTTTTTTTAAGATTTTATTTATTTATTTGTCAGAGAGAGAGAGAGAGCAAGAGAGCGAGCACAGGCAGACAGAGTGGCAGGCAGAGTCAGAGGGAGAAGCAGGCTCCCTGCTGAGCAAGGAGCCCAATGTGGGACTTGATCCCAGGATGCTGGGATCCTGACTTGAGCCGAAGGCAGCTGTTTAACCAACTGAGCCACCCAGGCGTCCCAGACACACTCTATTTCTTGACCTAAGTTGTGGTTACATAGGTCTATACAAGTGCAAAAAAAAAAAAAAAAAATCATCAGATGGTACCCTAAGATTGGCACAAAGTATGTTTATAAATGATACCCACATTTAAAAAATCAAATAGTAACTGTTACAGTGCAATGTAGGTAGTCATTATGATGCTGCCCACCCAGCAGTTTTCTCTTCCACATGCATACTGGAAGACCTTCACACACAGGTTTTGGGGAACCAAACTACATTGTTGCAAAGAGCATGAGCCCTGCTGAATGGCAGATTTAGGTTTACCTGCCAGCTTTACCACATCTTGATGTGTGACTTTGACTAAGTCACATAAGCTTTCTGATCCTGAACTTTCTCGTCTGTAAAACCAAGCCCCATTGTACAGTGTTATTATGCAAATTCAATAAGAAAATTAACAAAAGAATTTAGGTTTCCTAGCACATTGTTAATGCTCAATAATATAGGTCATTATCACTGCCACTAATGTTGCTCAACTGCCCTCTACTCCACTTCACCTGTAGAGAGAGAGAGACTAGAAGAGAGGAGGGTGGACAGAGGGAATGAGTAATGTCTAGGAAGTCTCTTTCTCTTTCTTCTTTTCTTCCTAGCAGTCTTTGGTAGGCAAATCTGAGGCTGATTGCTGCAGAACACTTAGCTGACCGGACATGATGGGATGATGGCCAGGCTGCCTGTCTGGCCTGCAGGCCCTCATAATATGCAGGGCTATGGCTGTACCACTGTGACCCTGCATGCACCTAGAGTGGGGCTCTAGTGGACTGATTAGTGGCTCCTTCACCCATAGCTCTCACAACTCTGACCTGAATTCTTCACAGAGCCAGTGTGCCTAAAGGCAAGAGGTGAGGCTTGCATATGTCTACCAGCCAGCTGCTTCCATAATAGAATATTGATCTCCACCAGGAGGGTGGCAAGCCCCACACCAGGCATTGGATGTTAAAGGCAAGGCCTCTGTAGATGGCAAATCCATCAGCCATCAATTTGACATTAGCAAGCAATTATAATGCAGTCCCTGTTTTACCTCCACTTGGGGATATCAGGATGATTGTTTTACGAGGAAAAAGAAAGGAAAAAAAAAAAAAAACAAGGGGAAAAAAAAAGCCTACCCATTGCTCTTCTAGAATTCTTTTTGATGAGGGTGAGGCTAGATGCTACAGCAGAATGAGCACTGGACTTGGAGTCAGGAAAATTAGTGAGTCTATAACGAGAAACCACTGCCCGTCAATGTCCTTCTCGGAGTCTTCTTGCCTTGGTTCTCAATCCTGGCTGCATATGGGAGTCACCCGGTGAGCTTTTAAAACTCCTAGTACCAAGACTGCTCCAGAACAAGTATATCATAATCTCCAGGGAAACGACCCAAATACCGTCGATCCTTAAGCCTATCTGGGCTTTTAATGTGCAGCTGAAAACTCTGAGGACATTCGGAGTGAGGTGGCTGACGCCAGTGATCTTAAGGCAGTGATTTCCAACCTTGCACACCCATGCAGGTCGCCTGGAGTCTTGTTCCAACACAGATTCCGACTCAGTTGCTGTGACTTAGTACATCTAAGGCTCTGCATTCTTAATGAGCAACCAGGTGAGGCAGTTGTAGCTAGTCTCGGGACAATATTTTGAGTAATAAGACTCTAAGGTACTTTTTCTTGCAAATATTTGAAAAGTCTATAGCAGCGTATCCTGGAGAACTCTCTGCAATGAATTAAATGCCTCCATCTGTGATGTCCCGTGGAAAGAGTAGCCACATGTAACTCTTGAGCCCTTGAAGTGTGGCTAGTGCAACTGAGGAACTCAATTTTTAGTTTCATTTAATTTTAATTAAATTTAAATAGCTACATATATCTAGCTGGTGCCATGAGGCTAGAGGTTTTAAAGTATGAAACATATGACAGGGTTAAGAAAGGATGTTTGTAACATACACCCATGGGTAGGATCACATGTATTCCAGTTCGGGAATAGATTCCCAATTGATGGCAAAGTGTTGTTCTCCTGGCTCAAGTTAAACCCAAAGTCTAAATTGATATGAATAGAATGTGTTAATTCTGGGTATATCACGGAATGGAAGTGTCAGGAGATATAGCTGAAGAAGTGATCACTGTACTGGGCCTCCTAAAACAGACTGAGGAGTTTGGGCTTTAGCTCAAGGACAAAAACAAAAGTATGACCAAGCTTAGAAGGCAGTCCAGAAGATGGAATCCTTGATATCACCCAGAGCTTGCAGGGAAGGAAACTAGAGGAGGGAACATTTGGCATGTGCCAAAGAAAAAGGCAAAAATGAGAAGGTGAAGAGCACTAAGTGTGTGGCAGAGAACAAGGAAAGTGAGACTTCAAGAAGCCTAGGGATGCATAACCTCAATACAGGACATTAAAGACAAAATGCAATGGTGACTCTGTATCCTCTTATTTCAAAGGATAACACGCATTATTATTGAAAAAATTGTGGGGGTTTTTGTTTTTTTGTTTGTTCTTTGTTTTGCTTTTTGGGTTGTTTTGTTTTGTTTTGTTTGAGGAGTGGCTCCAAACAGGACTGCTGGATACAGTTATGGAGGTTGCACACTGCTCAACTCTAGGAACAGCCGTTAGCATAATTAAATGTAAGTGACATCCCCTGGAGTTGTATGATGTGCATACTCTCCCTCATTTCTTTTTTTTTTTTTTTCTATTAAAGTGCTTTGGCTTCTGGTCAAGAAAATCCCCTGAGAATGGGACCTTCAGACGGGAGACATCTAGACAATGAGCCCTAATCCCTATAGCTTCAGTTTCCCAATCACCAAATGGGATGAAGAATTACAGGTCTCTCACATGCCAGGTACTCTTCGGATGCTTTAAATGTGACATCTTGGCATGCCTGGGTGGCTCTGTGGGTTAAAGCCTCTGCCTTCAGCTCAGGTCATGATCCCAGTGTCCTGGGATCGAACACCGCATCCGGCTCTCTGCTCAGTGGGGAGCCTGCTTCCCTTCCTCTCTCTCTGCCTACTTGTGATCTCTGTCTAATAAATAAATAAAATCTTTTAAAAAAATGTGACATCTTGTATTTCTAACAGCAGTTCTCTTTCTAACAACAGCGGTGTGAAAGAAAGCATTCCTGCATTTTTCCTCTTAGGAAATGGAGCTGAGACATTAAGATAGTGTAGGTACAATCTGTTAGAGCTCATATAGTCACCCAATCTGGTCTAAGTCTTAGATCCATGCTCTGTCCACTACTTGATTACTCCCTATCAGTGTTAAGGGGAATCCATGAGTCAGTATCAATATTTTACAACCCTACTGGAAATAACTTACTTGCTTGTGATTAGGACACATACATTCAAACATCACAGGGCTTTGATGTGGCTAAAATTGTATCAACTTACTATGGCAACACTAGTATCTCACGCTGATTAGAACCTTTCCTTGGCAACAGTATCTGCCTTAGATTCATTAGAAACTGAAACTAACTGCTTTAAAATTTTCATTTATTTGGCATCTTATCAAAATACAACTACCTGGAGGCAGAGTAATAAAAATGGATCCTTGGTGGTACATCTACAACATCCTGCCTAGAATCACAATTATGTATGCATATCTGTATATCACCCTCAGCTGACCCACAGGAAGTTCACTCATATTCTCTATGTTAATTCTCAACACATCTAGTTCTCCCTGACCAATTAATCCACTCAGTGGCTTTACCTATCACACACATGGTAGTTACGGCCAAGTCTATTTCTGTTTCCTTTTTAACACTTCATAGCACCTAATACCTACATACAGTTACCTGTGGGATTCCTATGCCTCACTGCCCCATGGTCCCTTTGGACTTACTGTGCCCAAGACCATACATATTTCCTCTTCTCACCTTCTTGTTTTTCCTCTTTGTGTGTCCTTTCTCACTGAATAGGACCACCACCAACATGGTCACCTAAGGCAAGAACCTGGGAGTAACCAGCTCTGACCCTCCCTCCCATTTACCTAGTCACTTCTAAATTTATCTGTTAGGATTAAGATCAGCTGCCTGTAAGAGAAAACCTAAACAACAAACAAATAAGAATGATTATTTAAATAACTCAGCTGTTTACCGCTTCCATAAAAGAGGTAGGAAGTCTGAGCCCCATAAGCAGGCATAATAGTCATCAGGGATCGAAGACCCCTCATTCTGCTTACCATATTGTTTGCAACTTCCAACCTAATGTCACCTCACAGCTCAAGAGGGCTCCTAAAGCACAACTATCATGCCCAGGGTATAGGGTAGCAGAAGGAAAGGGTCATAGGGTAGAGTGAGAAGGGGAATTTCTAACAAATTTAATTACCTTTAATCAGCCTTCCTCCAAATTTCGCATTATACTCCTATTGATATTCCTTACCCATATCTTAGAGTTCTGAGAGACTAGTAAACATAGTCTTTTAGCTGGATGCCTGCTGTCCCATAACAATGAGGTTATGCTACTAAGTCAGAGAAGGGGAATAGATCTGGGGACACAAATAGCTGTTTATGCCATTCCAGGTGTCACAGTTTCTAATCATTTTAGATTTAACATACCCGCCTGCTTCTCTACCTCACACCACCATTGTTCTAGTTGAGGCCCAACCCCAGAGGAATAGCAACTTAAATGACAACTGGAAAAATTCTCAGAGAGCAAGAAAAACAATCTTTATCCAAGTTAGACTGGCTTTTTCCAATTTACCTCCTCCCCTAACCCCCCAAAAAGCTTAGTTCAGAGGAAACAATGATGTAAGAAGGACTTATGTTTCTACCTGCCCCTCAGTTTAATAGCAAGAGATTCCACATGCCAGACAGGAAAGAGGGCTAGGAAGGAAAATGTGCATTATGTTAAATAATTGATGTTAATACCAACAACCAAGACAAACAATGGTGATAAATGACATAGAGAGAACCAAGGAAATTGTTCAGCTGTGATATCGTGATTTCAAGCAGCTTGACTCTGTAATCATCCAACATAGTTTCATCAGGAATTTCATCAGTGTCGACGCCCCTAACCTGCCAGTCTTCCGTGTTTACTACGAGTGTGTGTCTTAGTAACATGAGCTGGCTTTCCATCCATCATCTAGTTCAAAAGGGCTGTCTCTCTGTCATTATCTGGAGACAAAAATGAAACCTTATAGTGAGTTTTGTGCTTCTCCTCTACCTCTACATTCCCATAGAATCCTCTTTAACCTCTTTGCCCCTCTATCTAGCCCTGCCTGTGCCTGGCCTATAGTATCCCCTGATATTATTATTGTACTAAACTAAACACAACCCTTGATTCCATGGATTATTAATTCTTACTTGTATTATGTAGTCAAATGAGCAGTCAGCAGGACAAAGAATTCAACTCATCGTTCGGAGTCCACACTGCTCTTGTTCTAATACAGTCAATAAAGCAGAGAGCACTGTGTCAGCTTCCCAGGGTCAAGTCTAGGTACCATGAGGCTTAGGCCAACTAACTCACCTCCTATTTCTTTATCTGCTAAATGGGAATAAGAATATAGGTCTCACTCTATTTTTTTTTTTTGAGGAATAAATTGAAATAATCTATGTAAATTGGCAAGCACATTTTACAATTCTTAGGAAAAGGCAGTACACCTACCCTTGCCCCCAAATACACACGGTTTTTCCAGATGGTATTTAAAATATTTTAGACCTTAAATGAAGCTAACCATAAGTATGATGACAGTAATAACTACTGTTTATTGAGTTAAGTCACACACATCATCAGACTTAAACTTCACAATAAAGCTGAAAGAGAACATTACACTCTTTTAGAAAAGGGAGCTCAGCGTTGTCGAGGTCACAAGGGGAAGCATCTAGAAGTAACCCTGTGTTTCTCTTGCTAGAAACATTCGAGAGTGGCCAATAAGCATGAGGATTTAGGGAAGACTGGGGAACATTTAAGTTCCCTTTCCAACTTGTATCCCAATTCTGGAATCTAATTTTTATCACAAGAAACTATATTCCAGGTAAAGATTACTTAGTGTCAGGCCTTCTCATGTAGCTCTTTCTTTTCCTAGACAGGAGGCCTCTGCTGCAACCATGTTATGCCAGAGCATCGGTCAGGCCAAGAAGCATCCGAGCTTGGTTCCCCTCTTCATATTTATTGGGGCAGGCAGTACTGGAGCAGAGCAGTTCTTGCACCTGGTGCTGTTCAATCCAGATGTCAGTTGGGATAGAAAGAATAACCCAGAAACCTGGAACAAACGGAGTCTCAATCACCAATACAAGTTCTACTCAGTGAATGTAGATTACAGCAAACTGAAGAAAGGAGGTCCAGACTTCTAAATGAAATGTTCACTCTAACGCTGCTTAGAATGAAGGTCTTCCAGAAGCCGTCTGCACAATTTTTCACTTATGCAGGAAATATTTCCCCTCTAAATGCACAAAATCATGGTGGTGTATTGTGTTGGGGTTTACACTGAATAATAAATACCTGAAACTTGAGGAAAAACAAAACAAAACTATATTCCATAGTGTAGAGGTTAATGGCTCCCGCGTAGATGCTAGCAGTATGGCATGGTAGAAACAGAATGGGCTTGGGAACCACTGTGAGTGTGTGTGTGTGTGTGTGTGTGTGTGTGTGTGTGTGTGTGTGATTTTCATATCCTGACTTAAACTTATATTTGAGAAGTGGGGAAAGGGAAAGTTGTCTTGTAATAGAACAGAAGTGAGTCCATTTTTTGAACACTTACTTTGTGCCAGATATTGTACTAACATCTTTATCTCTATCACCTGCAAACCTATCAGCAAACCTGTGAAGTTGACTTTATATGATCTTCATTTTATGGTTGACAAACAAGGCTTAGAGACATTGAACATATATCCAGTGTTCAAAGACTGGTTTGTTAACACCAAAGCTCCTCCCCTTTTTTGACAATATCTATGGGGAATTGAAATAAAATATTTGAGTGGCAGATTACAAAACATGGCCTACCTAACCCATTTTGATGGTTTTAAAATATGTCCGTCCACCAATTCAATGATATTCCTTCCTTCAAATGGTGAAGGCTAGTTCACCACCTTGAGCGTGGGCTGTATCAGTAACTCAGTTCACACTGGGGGAAGACAGCTAACATGGCATGATTGCACTTAAGCAGCCTTATGGAGATGTCCATGTGGTGAGAAATTGAGACTTTCTACCAACAGCTGGCAAGGAACTGTGGCCTTTCACAATTGTTATGTGAGTGAGCTATCAAGAATCAAGAATCAAGCCAGGAAGTTTCTTTTATCTTAAACTACTCTGCCTTGTGATTATCCATGGTAGAACCATTTCCCCTCAATCTACAGGAAATCATAATTGGAGAGAAACACCCACCATTCTATAGCATAAAATACAAGTAGAGATGTCTTCCATGAAGAATCTGGCCATGTGTTGCAGTGGAAACAGAGTGGACTCAGAAATCATGGAGTTCCATCTACCACCAGCATAATGGACACATGATTTAACTCCTCTAAATCTTGGCATTCTCATCTACAAAGTGGGGATAATAACTTCCAATTCACAAGGTGACCATAATGATTTTAAAAGATCATTTATTGAGAACTTTATTCTTCAACAAACACTGAAAGATGCTTTGGGCACTATGTTCATTACTGATGTGGATAAGACACATAGAGCCATACCCTCACAGAGCTTTCAGAAGAAAATAAACATAATCAAGTAGTTACATTTCTAAAGCATGGCAAGTTGTATGGCACATGTTTGGTACTCAAAAAATATTTGTTTTCTCCTCCCTTGGATATTCTACTGAAGTCCCACTTAGTGGTAGTGTTGGTGGTAGTGGTAGTGGTGGTAGGTTTTCTTCAAAACATCTCATTTATTATGAGACAATACCTCTTTGAACACTAAAAGCATGGCCACAGCCTCCCTACATTTCCTGGTAGGTTCTACAAAAATTGGAGAATTAACTATTCTCTGTGATCCATATACTTTATTTTTAAAAGAACATAATATTTATCTTCCAATTCACTAATGAGATTTGACATTAGAGTCATCATTGATAAAGACTATTAGGAATTAGGAAGACTCCCCATAATAATGGGCCTACCCACCATCCTTCATCCAAGGAGATACCCATAGTCACTCTGGACCTTCCCAGAAGGACATGGAAGGGAGGCTAAAAAACACTTCCTCCCAAATTTACTCTGAAATCACATCACCAAAAACTGGCCCTCATTTTCCAATTGATGACTCAAATGGCAATAAAATCCTCAAGCTATTCAAAGCCCAGTGGGGATTAGTGAGTAGGAGTACTGGCGACCATCAGGGGACATGCTCAAAACTTCAGGGCTCTGCAGATGCTCTGTAAGTCAAAAGACCATCATAATCTCCTAATGGCTTGGCTTTCTGTTGTTTGTCCATCAGTGACACTTTCACAGGAAACAGTGGTGCCATGGCCAGGAGATCGCAGTGGATGTCAGGAAACCTGCAATCTATGAACTAATAGGACGGGCTTTGGTGAGTCATGTCTCCTCTTGTGGAGTTTCAGTTTTCCCAGACACAAAGTAAAGGCAATAGATTCCACAAGCCTTTTTCCTGGATCTAAAGTAATATGATAATTGCCCCTTTTCAACAATGATTGCTACCACTTTGAGCATTCTTCCTTATGCACTGCTTTGGACCTCTTTTTACATTGTTTTCCTAATCTTTAAACAAACCCAGAGATAAGTGGCTTTATGATGCTCACTTTGTAGACGCAAAAGGTTTATTGAGTAACCTCTCTAAAGTAAAAGGCTGGTCTGGAGTTTGGACTCGGCTATGTTCTGCTCTAACCTAAGTGATTCTGGATTGCAGACTGACCAAAGGACAAGTTATTCTAGAAATGCTCAAAGCAAAGGCTGGTGTCATATATCACATGAGCAAAAACAGAAAAGGTAACAATATTCAGTCAAAGGCATATTTTATTGTGATTTTTTTTCACCTCTCATTTATCACCAAGGAATCCCAGGGAAGAGGCTTGATATCTATGGACTCCATTTGAAAATTTTAGTAATTCTTCAAATTAAATGTGTACCAATTAGAATAAACAGGACATATTTAGCCTAAAAAGATCGTGCATACTTTGGGGTCCAGAGCACCTTGTTAACTCCTTGACTAGCTCCAGTATAACACCAAGGTGAGGATCCCCACTGAACCTTAGAGATTTTACTTTTTCTACAGAAATTGCTGAATGCCCATTATGTGTCCAGTAGTATTTGTGCCTCTATGCATGCATATTTTATTATCTCCCCACATCTAACCACTGAGTTAGGTACAATGAACACCATTTTGCTGCTAAAGTAAAAAAGTGTCAGAAAAAAAGAAAGAGATTTCTCAAGGTCATACTGCAAGGAAAAGGCAGTTAAGGAATGAACCCGAGACTCCTAGATTTCCTCATCACACCAAGCCTGCCTCAGGAGCATGCTAATCTCCCATAGCTTACTTGGAAAGGCCTACTCCTCTCTCATTCATGAACAGGCAGCTCTATCCAACAAACACAGAAGCAGACATAAACAAGAAGTGATGAAACCTGGGCAGGAAATAAGCAGAGTATTATAGACATGGCTGTTGTCTGGAGTGGGGAACAGGAAAGCTCCTGATAATGTGAGCCTGAAAATAACAATGAGTAGCTGAAACTGGGAAGGAAGAATCTTCCCTGAAGCTGGGTATTTTCTCAAGTCCCGTCTATGATCAAAAACAAATCACAAAGACGTGAAGACACCAAATTCCAGGTAATGCCAGAGTTAAATTCATGCTGAAAAATCTCCTGGCTTTAGGAAGACTATCGACATTTCTGGGAGAATAAAACAACCCACATAATGCAAAGAGCTGCATGAAACCCTATGTTTATAGCAGCATTATTTAAAATAGCCCGATTATGGAAGAACCCCTTGTGTCCACCTATAGATGAATGTATAAAGAAGTTGTGATATGTATATATAATGGAATATTTTTCAGCCATAAAAAGAATGAGTTTTGCCATTTGCGATGACATGAATGGAGCTAGAGAGTATAGAGCTAAGTGAAATAAATCAGTCAAAGACAATACCATGCGATTTCACTCATATATGGAATTTAAGAAACAAAAATGAGCAAACAGAAAAGAGAGAGAGAAGGAAGCCAAGAAACAGACTCTTTACTACAGACAACAAACTGATGGTTATCAGAGGGCAGATGGGTAGGAGGATGGGGGAAATGGGTGATAGGGATTAAGGAGTACATTTATGGAGTCATAAATGTATGGGTCATTTATGGAATTGTTGAATCACTGTATTGTATATGTGAAACTATTACACTGTATATTAACTACATTAGAATTAAAATAAAATTTTAAAAAAGAAAAAACAAACAATAATGATGAAAAAATCAGTGAAAAAAATTAAGAAAAGAATGATCAGTTGACAATGGTTCAGCAGCAGATGGCACAGAGAAATAAGAGTGATATTTTATTTGGGGCTTATATATAATATATTAAGTGCCCTTTAACTGCAGGGCAGACTCTATAAGGTAGGTGATTAGGATTCCCAACTTGTGAATAGGGAAACTGTGCTGGAAATCCTTCATTTGCACCTCCAGATCTTTTCTCCACCCTTCTACACCTGGCCCATACTCTAGGAGACTGACATTTATTGACTACATCAATGAGCACTTTGCCTTCTGGCTTCCAGTTGGGTTTAGTCAATGGGAGCCATCAGTGGGAAGATTGGAAGGTAGAAGAATGACATCTGGCTCTTCATTGCTCCAACTCCTTTCCTGCTGGAACTTGGATTGGCAACAATCTTCCATTGGAAGTTATAGCTCTCTCCAGGCAGTTCTTTCCTACAGCTATAACTACTTGCCAGACCCTGGTAAATGCTTCTTCTCCTCCCCCTCAATCCCAGGCTCAGAGTGTAAATGACTCTCTGCTGTCACCAGCTCTGAGATGCTTCACTATCCCTTATGAGTGTCTCTTAGCTCTGTCTGCATCTTTGTAAACAGCTTTGTCTTTGAACTTCCTCAATTGTGGCTTTTAAGTGTACTTGCTGATTACTTTGGGAGGGATGCTGACTGATACGGAATCCAACACAGAAGGGTTAAGTGGGTGTCACAAAGTCACACAAATGGGGTGTTAGTTAAAGCAATGTCAGTTGCTATAAGATATCAAATCTTGAATCTCAGTGATTTCAATCAAGATACATAAATTTTTCACTCACTCAAGTCCAGCATAGGGGTTCCTGAGTGGCAAGTGGCTGTCCTCCGAATGGTGATTCAGGAATCTGGCTCCTTCAACCCCACTGGCTCCACTATCCTCACAAGTGATTTCTAAGTTCCCTCCTGATCATCGGCATCAAAATGGAAGAGAGAAAGAGTATGCAGGTTCAAACACAGAACCTTGTGTGTCAGGCCTGGAGGTGCCAAGCAACTCTACCACTCGTTTTTCATTGGCCCAAACTCTACATGGCTCTCCAATTATGAGAGACGCAGGGAGAATGTGTTAAGAAGGATAAAGGAAAGGGTTGGCTACCTCCAGGAGTGAGTATGAAAGCACACTCAAATTCAGAGTTGTCCCATTCAGTACCCAAGACATCTAGTTCATGGTCTACACCGTGTATTTAATGTGTGCATGAAATAACAAGATTTAACTATGTGAGTTCAGGGGCAAAAGAGAGAAGGCAAGAACAATTTGAGTAATGTGGTAGGGTCAGCCCATGATCTCACAAATGGTGTATCTGCTCTGGAAAGAATGTAAGATGGGAAATATGAGCTGCTGCTGACTCAGTTTACCTTAATGACTATTTGTCTCTAATATAAGCACCTCGTTGCACATGATTCTGTGATTCTAGCACTTAAGGACACATATTTTCCGACCTCTCAGCTCCTATTTAGCAAGGCATGCACACACATATATGTACAGTTCATCATAAATACTATTGTAACAGGATTATATAAACAAAAATATTATATAAAAAATGCATTCTATGACTTACAGTCTTACACACATATATGTACATTTCATCATAAATACTATTGTAACAGGATTATATAAACAAAAATATTATATTAAAAAATGCATTCTATGACTTACAGTCCCTTTTAGAAATCTCAAGGGTAATTTTGATTATATACTCTATTTGCCTTATCCACTGAATTTAGAACCTGTCCCCATGAATCCTGAATCTCCACTCTACCCAAGCTGTAGATCTCTCTCTCTCCACTCACACCTCTGTGAATTTCTCTCTGCTGTATGTGAGTTTTATAGTGTTAGTACACACCCTCTGGGAATACAGACAGTGGAACTTTTCACATTACTATGTAAATCTGAAGCTTCACTACTCAGTAAGCATTGACCTGTTGACTTCACTTTTTTCCACCTTGTAGGCATTTCCAGTGATCCAGGAATTTGGAGAAAGATGTCATGAAGGTAACTTTTCCCTAAATGAATAATTTGGAGAGCTCATTTGAAAATGGACTTACAAATGTTATTTAGAGATTTAAAAATAATGGATTTGAGTCCTGCCTCAGCAAGTGAAAAAATCATAGACTCTCAGCTTGCTGCTCATCTCCATGGTACCTCTCTCAACCTGTATTGCCCAGATGAAAGAAGTATATGATGGGAAACAGAATTTCAAGCACCTTCAGATTATCACAGTTAAAAATCTATTGATCTCATCATTCACAAAATGTGATCCACTCTGCCAGAACAGTAAAGAAGTCCCTTTTCCTGCCCTCCAAGACTTTACCCAGGGGAGATAGACAATGCACACATTATCAAACAGAAACAAGATAATTACTGATGGCAGTAACTGGTGAGAAGGAAATCAAATCCAAGGGGTATGTTGGAAAATGTCCTGAGAAGGGAGAGGGGCAAGCTGCTTTATTTCTCTTTATTTAAATTCAGTTAGCCAACATATAGTACATCATTAGTCCCAGATGTAGAGTTCAGTAATTTGTCAGTTGTATATAACAGCCATCACATCAAGCGCCCTCCTTAATGCCCATCACCCAGTTACCCCATCCCACCACCCATCTCCCTTCCAGCAACTGTCAGTTTGTTTCCTAGAGTTAAGAGTCATGGTTTTTCTCCTTCTCTGATGACTTCCCATTCCATTTTCCCTCCCTTCTCTTATGATCCTTTCCACTGTTTCTTGTATTCCATATATGAGCAAAACAATACAGTAATTATCTTTCTCTGATTGGCTTATTTTGCTCAGCATAATACCCTCTACTTCCATTCACAATGATGTAAATGGTAAGTATTCATCCTTTCTGATAGCTGAGTAATATTCCGTTGTATATACGAACCACATCTCTTTTTCCACTCATCTGTCAATAGGTATCTAGGCTCTTTCCACAGTTTGGCTATTGTGGACATTGCTACTATGAACATTGGGGTGCAGGTGCCCCTTCGGACCATTACACTCATGTCTTTGGGGTAAATCCCTAGTAGCACAATTGCTGGGTCATAGGGTAGTTCTATTTTTTAATTCTTGAGGAATGTAGATATGTGGTCAGAGAAGGCCCCAGATGATAAGAAGGATCTCCAGGTGAGGTGTGAAAAAACAGTATTCCAGGCACAAAGATCAACCATGGTAATGGCCTTGAGATCAGGATGGTTTGGGGAAACTGGGAGAATTGCCTGAGCCTGTAGGGCTGCAGTGGAGAGACGGACATGAGGTGGAAAGGTTTCTTTGTCATTCATAGTTTCTACCACTCATTTTGTCCTTGACTTTGATTTCTTTATTTTCCCCTATTGCATGTCTGTCATCTCCTGGTCTGGAAGGTGTGACATCTTATCCTTTATTGAATCCTGCCTTGTCCCAGACAGGACCTAGCATGGAGTGAAAAATCCATAATATTCCCTGATACATCGCCTGGCTAGGATTTCAGCAAGGTATTCATCAAACCCTTTGGAATCTCAGGATGAATAAATTTAAAAAAAGAAAAAAAAAGATCTACCCCAAACCCACCACACTTCTGCACTCCTGTGGCCATTTACTATCTCATTCAAGAACATCTTCATTTACTGTTGGACACATATTTGCTTATTCCCACCTGCACTTTTACTTAAAGGTCCTCAAAAGAAGTCTATGAGACCCATGAAATTACATACAAATTGTGCATATGTATGTATTCTTCTCTTCTGGGGAGACAGTCTGTACCTTTCCTCAATGAGTATACACATCTGAAGTATTCTTTTTTTTTTTAATTCTTTTTTTTAAGATATTATTTATTTATTTTTCAGAGACAGAGAGAGAGCAAGCGAGTAAGCACAGGTAGAGTGGCAGGCAGAGGCAGAGGGAGAAGCAGGCTCCCTGCTAAGCAAGGAGCCCGATGTGGGACTCGATCCCAGGACGCTGGGATCATGACATGAGCCGAAGGCAGCTGCTTAACCAACTGAGCCACCCAGGCATCCCTGAAGTATTCTTAAACAAAGCTTCTCTCCCAAATCCCATGAGTATGACTCTTCTTCCATGAGTCTTTCCTGCCTAACACAAGGCATTCCCAAACTGACCTCCAGTGCCCTAAGCATTCCATACCATATATTTGGGTCATTCTACTGTGCTTATTGTCATAAAAGCTAGAACTTATCCAAAAAATGATAACTTTGTTTTCATTGTTAGTACTTTAAAAGAGCTAGTACTCTTTTTTCTTTTGCTGCTTATATGAAGTTTAAGTTAGTCCACTCAAAGTAACTACCATCCACATATATGCATACCCAGCACACACATATTATACATGCACACCACATACACACACATACATGCACACAAGGACACACACAACTTTGGCCAAGACAAATAGTAGAAGAAATTTCCAGCAATCTCTGAACCAAAAAAAAATAGGAATAAGCCAGGCCATGCTGTTTTAATTACAGTGAAGTGTGTGGGCACTGGAGTCAAATTGCCTGCAGTTGAATCTTGGCACTTTTACTTGCTAGTTGTGTGACTCTGGGCAAGTTAATTCATCATGCCTCAATTTCCTCATTTGCTAAATTTGTCTTTAGTCTCACTTGACCCTGTAGGACTCTTGAGTGAGAGTCACACTCTCAAGAAGATTTAGTGTACTCTGAGTTCTTCATTTTATACCTTATAATGTATTGGCTCATCTTTTGTTGAATTTGATGTCTAACCACCTGTTCTGGTTTAGAGAATAAAGCATGGTTCCTTGTCTAAGTAGATGGCCATCTGCCTCTAGAGCAGAGGCTCTAAATCCGACCTCCATTCCCCATTAGACATGGAATTACAGGGATGAGCTGACCCAAAGCTCTCCTTTTACCATGGAGATAAATAAAGCGAATGGTCGAGTTTCATTCTTCTACATATAGCTGTCCAATTTTCCCAGCACCATTTATTGAAGAGACTGTCTTTTTTCCACTGTATATTTTTTCCTGCTTTGTCGAAAATTATTTGACCATAGAGTTGAGGGTCTATATCTGGGTTCTCTACTCTGTTCCATTGGTCTATGTGTCTGTTTTGATGCCAGTACCATGCTG